>JAQZBX010029871.1:0-25642 GCA_029593785.1 Cabassous unicinctus
GGAAGCCAAGAAGCCTGAACCCTGGGCAAATGTCGGCAGCTGTCTTGCTCCAACACGTGACAATGGACTTTGGTGAGGGAAGAAACTTATGCTTTATGGCCTGGTAACTGTGGACTTCTACCCCAAATAAATACCCTTTATAAAGACCAACCCATTTTTGGTATTTCACATTAGCACCCCTTTGGCTGACTAATACAGTCCTTGACTTTTCTGTCACATGTCAATGCATGTACATGGCGGCCTCTCCTGGCTTCTCTCTCCATCTGACTTTTACTCTGCCTAAAAAAGCTTCCAGGCAATCCAGATTAATGCCTAACCTGATTAAGTAGGACTACACCTTAATTGAGAAAACATATTGAATAGAACTTATTTACAATGGATCCATACCTACAGAATGTGGACCAAGGCCAACACCATGTCCAAACTACAGTCCACAATTCAAGCTACTGCATATGCCTATATCAAGTGTGCCTGTCTCACTGCATATGCCCATTTGGGTACCTGCTGAAGTATACAAAATCAAAGATTTTGCTAACCTCAATTTTAGACCCCAATATCTGCCTCACCACAAAGCCAAAAACAAATAAAAAGCTGAAGTAATATTAAATTGATGGAAATGAGTGGCAATTTGTTGTAGCATGTGACCTTGTTGCTGTATGAGTTATACTTCAGAACACTGAGTTTCAAGATGATTTACACAAATAGTGTCTTGTTCAGAATGCTTATTCTATTGGGCACGTGTTTTTATATTGTAGAACATTAACATTCAATTTCACTAGTATATTACAAACCTGCTTGTATAAATTTATCATATAAAAATGCTCAGTTTAGTAAAGCAATACAGTGTGACTGCTCAAATTCAAATAAGTTCACTCTGTAGATATTCTATTTAAGAATTTAATTATTTCAGAATCTATAACTAAACATTTTTCCCCAATAAGTAGAGTCATTAAGGGAAAATTATATACTTCATCTCACACTAAAAATGCAGAAAATAGATTATTCCACTGTTTATAATGTATCTCAATAATTCCATTTAAAATATGCTTTTCTATTATAATTTAATGCAGCCAATTTAATGGTAATTTTTAGATGTACCATAATTAATATGCACATATCTACACTGGAATTCTTAAATTTCTTCAGAAATACAAAGATTAAAAGCATTCTCTCAGCAAACTAGAAAAGAGAAAAATCAAGATCATACAGGCATAAAAACAGAGAGAGAGAAACATAGAAAAAAATTGAGCAGTGTCATAGGGGTTTGAATGACAGGATGAAGTGCTCAAACATATGCCTCATGAGTGTTTCGGAAGGAAAAGAAAAGGCAAAAGGGGCAGAAATAATATTTGAGGAAATAATGGCCCCAAATTTCTCAATCTTTATGAAAGACATAAATACACATGTCCAAAAAGGACAGTATACTCCAAACAGAATAAATCCTAATAGACCTACTGTGATACATATACTAATCAAAATGTCAAAAGCCGAAGATGAAGAGAGAATTCTGAAAGCAATGTGAGAAAAGTAAAGTGTCACATACAATGGATCATCAATAAGAATAAGTCCCAATTTCTCATCAGTAACCATGGAGGCAAGAAGGCAAGGGTGTGATACATTTGTGATACTGAAAGAGAAAAACTACCACCCAAATATTCTTTGTCCTGCAAAACTGCTCTTCATTAATGAGGGAGAGTTTAAAATATTCACAGATAAACAGATTGAGGGAGTTCATCAGCACCTGGCCTGCCTTATAAGAATTACTAAAAGGAAGTCTGCAGTTGAAAGGAAAAGACAGGAGAGTACGACTTAGAGTAGTGTGAAGAAAGGAAGATTCAGAGAATAGGTATGCTATTGAACCTAAGTTGGTATCTTTTCAAATTAGTAACTTAGAGATGTAGCTTGTGTGATAGAAAACCAAGGGTAACCACACAGAACATGTTTAAAAATATATACAGAAAACAGAAATGAGAGAGGGATCAGTGAGATACATCATAAAAAAAAAACAAAACAATTATGCCAAAAAAGAAGTTTAAATATAGGAAAATGGAGACAAAAAAAGATATGATCTATAAAAACCAAGGACAAAATAGATGAAATAAGTATTGCTTTTACAATAGTAAAATTGAATGACATTCTTTCATAATTTGTAACAAATGTTTCACAACAATGCAAGTTGTTGGTAGTGGGGTGATGTATGGGACCCTTGTATGATGTTATGCATATTTGTTTTGTAAGTTCACAACTTTTACTATACACTTATTATTTATGTATGTTCATGTATGAATGATATACATCAATACTTTTTTTAAATGGAAAAAAAAAGCATTCTCTCTCTCTCTCTCTCTGTATTCCAACATATATTTAAAAATTAATTACTTAAGTAATTTAAGTCCTTTGGAACAAGGTAATATGCTCCAGATGACCATACCATGTGATTCCAATGTTTGTTCTCTCAATGCTTATGGGATACTACAAACAAGCATTAACTAGTTACCTTACTCTATAAGATAAGAGAGTTACATATAACTCTTAAAGCAAGCCTATGATGTAGATGCTATTATAACTTTCACTTTAGCTATATGGGAAGTGTCGAGTCAGAACTCTGGGCTACCACTAGGAGAGATGACCCTACCACATGAGGAATGGAAAACATGTTTGTTACCAAGAATCAGAGTCCAGGCAATTCTGCCCACTCCAGGGTACCATAGTATTGAAGTCACTATGGAAAACAAAGCACATAAAAGTACTGATTAAAATAGCACTTTATTCACATAGAGAAGAGACAGAGCAGTCAGCTTTAGTAGTGGGTCTCAGTCTCCCATGGCCAATGCATGTTGTTGGTCTGCACACAACACTTTTGTGTTGCAGTGTGTGTGTGGGTGCCCCTTCTCTCCTTGCCAGGAACAGATAACTAGTGTGGTTGGCCATTAATACATAGAATTCTATTGTGTAGTCAAAATGGGGGAAATTTACCCAAATATGGAAGAAGAATCTTAGGCTTGATGCTCAGCTTCAAGATAAGGGAATGTTCAGTGCCCAGGTCTCTTATTGGGCAAGCCAAGGAGGGGCAGCAGGTTGTGCAATGGATGCTTCCCCAAAAGAAAGAAGTGCTTAAAGAGGCTAAATGACTCACCTATGGTCATATACCTAGTCATTATTGGTGCCCATGTAGCTCTCTTCTAGAGTTCATATTCCTAAGCATCCTGTACTTCCTCTTTACTGATGCTTCCATGACATCCATCATGCACACCTAGTGCATAGAGTTAAGATGTATGGTCCCAATGTCCGCAATGATATTCAGCATACATTTTCGCATGGAAATATTATTCCTCCATGCAAATCACACAAACATGATTAGTATGTAGTTTGACGAGCATAAGGATTCTCAACAACCATTACTCAATAAGAGCAGATCATATTTTACTAAATTTATTATGCACAGAATATTTAATAATATATTATATATGAGATCACATTAATAGGCACTCATAAAATACCTAGTGTGATTAGAACAGCAAAAATGGACACAGATTAATTAATTGTTGTCAAGAGACAGTCAAAATGTATTTGAATTTTACATATTGATAACAGAATGAAAAACAACATTTTAAATAGACTATCAGTAATTTAATTAAGGAAAAAAACAACCAAATGTCAAAATATAATCAAACAAAATCAGGGGATCATCAAATAATCAACACACTACAAACTGATGGCTATTAGATAATAATGAATATAAATTTTTGCAGAGATTTTGTATTTCACATATACATTAATTTAAAATTATTTATCACAGGTATGATATTTTTGTCATAAATTTTAAAAGTCAACTATATTTTCTTATCTATATTACTATTTTTATTAACAATATTTCATATTCACAACAATAAAGAAGTAAAAGGCAGCCCAACATATTATGGAAAAATTACTCCAAAAAGTTCTTTTTCAGGTACTTTTCTCTCATCTAATTCCAACTGTTAACTCAGTTGTTACTCTAGTATTCAGAAAGATACACAGATGAACACAAATTAGTTAAATGAAATAGTCAAGGTCTCCTTATTAATGGAAAATAATTGAGAGAAAATGCTTTATCATATTCATATCTCACAAACCAAACTCCATATTTTCATTATTTTTTATTTTTAATATTTTTTATTTTTAAAGAAGCTTTAGATTACATAAATGTTTTATCAAAAATATAGATTCCCATATACCCACCCTCTCCCCCTCCCATACTTTCCACATTAAAAACATCTTTCATTAGTGTGCTATATTTGTTAAAATTGGTGAACACATATTGAAGCATTATACTAACCATGGACTGTAGTTTTCATTATGGTTTACACTTTGACCCACAAAATTTTATAGGTTTTGACAAACTGTATAATGGCCTGTATCTGTCTTTGCAATGTTATGCAGAACAATTCCTATGTCCCAAAAATGCCCCATGTTACACCTATTCTTCCCTCTCCCTCCCCACAGAATGTCTGGTGACACTGCCTTTATATCAATGCTACAAGTTCTTCCATTGTTAAAATAATATTGTCTACTTTAGTCCATAGTTGCTTTCCCCTTTATTTTTGTTCATTCCTCAATGTCGAGGATTTTGGAATGGTGATACCTACCCTGCCTATGTTTGAGAAGGGCTTAGATCCCACGGGACAGATGGATTGAACTATATTGCTTGCAGTTGCAGACACTCTCCACTTCCTGGGATGGGCATTGTCCATCATCATCATCCTTTTGGTAGTTGTCCTGGGTGAGTCCAGTGAACTAGAGAGCAAGTGTTGCAACTCTGCTGAAATTTCAGGGCTCAACCGAAATATGAACAAACCAAAGATTTAAGTTCCTGGAACACATATTTAACAAGTATAGTGATAATTATAGGTTCAGATAAAAAGGGCAGAAGAGTCATATATAATGAAATGATAAACGAGTCTAACTCTGTCACAATGAGGAGCATATATTCCAAAGTAAGGCCCACTGACAGGGTGCTGAATTCCTGAGCTTGTCTGCCCTGCCTAGAGTGTCTAGGTATTTCTAGAGCCCTCAGGAGCCCTGCTGTTTGAGGCACTGTTTATTACGGCAGTCAATGAGATCCTGCTGCAACGTGCATATGCATAACCCCTGGAATGAACTCTCAACTCACTTTAAAATCTCTTAACCATAAAAACTCATTTGTATTTAATATTTCTCCCTTTTGGTAAAGGTCTTTTTCCAGTTGCATTGCTAGTTAGTGCTTGGTAATAATCCCTGGATGCACGGAAGCTCATCCTCAGAAGACGTGTTAGCGAGTTTATATGCTGAGTTTGGCTTAGAGAAGGACCACATCTGAGCAACAAGGAGGTTTTCAGGAGGTAATTCTTAGGCAATGTATAATACTAGGCTAAGTTTCAATTTCACATGCACAAAAAAGGTTCATAAGTACAATAATCAATATCAAGGGCCTGGTGTAATGGTCTGTCCTACTGCACTAGGTATTGCCCATGTGCTCAAGGGGTTCTTGATGCTGTATTAGAGAATGTGGCAGGACTCCCCTTGATGGGAATTCAACAGTCTTTTGGTTATTTTGTGGGTCTCTACCCACCAAGACAATGCCCTATGAACACTTGAACATACCCATATGCCTTAGAGGCATGCCCCAGGTGCATCCCACCTCTCACATCCCCCTGTCATTGACAACCCGCTACAGTGACCCTCCCCTGCCACAGTTGTGACCCTTCTGCAATCCAAAACCACCCAAAAACAAAGCCAAAACATAACCAAAGAAAATTAATAAGAAAATAAAATAAAACAATGATAAAAATTACAAATAAAATACAAAATACAAAAATAAAAGCCAAGAAAATAAATAAAATAAAAAATTTATTTGTTGTGTCTTTCATCATTGTAAGATCTTTTATGTACAGTGACAATTTCTTCCATACATTACCCCAGTGTCTTATTTTTTTCACTCTATCTTCAAAGAAGCTTTAGGTTACAGAAAAGTCACATATAAAATATAGGGGATTTCCATATACCCAACTCCCTCCTCCTCTCCCATTCCCCTCTATTAATAACATTTTACATGTGGATGGTACATTTGTTACAATTGATGTGCAACTATTGAAGCATTACTACTAACCATGGTCAGTGGTTTACATTATGGTTTACATTTTGCACCATACACTTTTACAGGTTTTGAAAAAACTTAAAATGGCCTGTATCTGTTATTGCAAGATCATGCAGAATATTTACAATGACCTAAAAATGCCTATGTTCCATCTGTTTTATTCTTCCGTATCCCTCCCTTTGAAACATATGGTAACCACTAAGTTTCAATTTTTGAAGAATAAGGTTCATAGTTATATGCAATAATATTGAGGGCTTGACATATTGGTCTGTTTTCTTTTATTAGGCACTGCCCATGTTCTCAAGAGATTCTTGCCCCTCTAATTGAGCGCATAGCAGGATTTCCCAGGATGGAAGTCCAGTACCATTCTGTTTTTACCACCGTAGCTAAGTCATATGCCTTAAAGTCTGAAATTGAGAGACTTCCAACTTTGTTCTTCTTTTTAAAGATATTTTTGGCTATTTGAAGACCTTTACCCTAAAGAAGGATATTGGAATTTTTATCAAGATTGTATTAATTCTGTAGATCAGTTTGGATAGAATTTTCCAACCCATGAACACGAACTATCCTTACATTTATTTAGGTCATCATTAGATTCTTTTAGCAATATACATAAATGACAATTTCTTTATGTCCCTGATTGAATTTACTTCTAAATATTTGATTCCTTAAGTCACTTTTGCAAATGAAATTTTCGTTCTGACTTCCTCCTCATATTGTTCATTATTAGTATACAGAAATACTATTGATTTTTCCATATTAATCTTGTACCCTGCCACTTTGCTGAAATTGTCTATAATTTCTAATAATTTTGTTGTGGATTTGTTGGGATTTTCTAAGTACAGGATCATATCATTAGTGAATATAGTAATTACTTTTTCCTTTCCTATTTGGGTGTCTTTTCTTTCTTTTCTTGCCTAATTGCTCTAGCTAAAACTTCTAGCACAATATTGAATAACAGTAGGGACAGTGGGCGTCCTTGTTTTGTTCACTATCTCAGTGGGAAAGCTTTCACTCTTTCACCACTAAGTTAGCTGTGGGTTTTTCATATATACACTTTATCATATTGAGAAAGTTTCCTTCTATTCTTACCTTTCAGGTTGTTAAATCAAGGAAGGATGTTGAATTTTTTATCAAGAAAGGATGTTGAATTTTGTCATCTGCCTTTTGTGCATCAATTGAAAATATTATCTGATTTTTCTTCTTAATTTATTAACATGGTGTATTATAATAATTGATTTTCTTATGTTGAACCAACCTTGCAGATGTGGTATAAAGCCCACTTGATCTTGGTGTATAATTTTTTATGTGTTTTTGGATTCAGTTAGCAAGTATTTTGATGAGGATTTTTTTCATGCATTTTCATTAAAAAGTTGCCATATAATTTTATTTTTTTGTAATATCTTTATTTGGCTTTGGTATTAGGGTGATATTATCTTCACAGAATGAGGTTGGTAGTGTTCCTTCCTGTTCAATTCTTTAAATAAGAGTTTGTACTAGATTGGAATTATATTTCTTTACTTGGTTTGTTGAGGTCTTCTATTTAGTCAGTGTGTTTTGTTCATGTGTTTCCAGAAATGTGTCCATTACATCAATGTTGTCTAATTTGTTGGCTTACAGCTGTTCATATGTTCTTATGATCTCTTTTATTCCATCTGGGTCAATAATAATGTCACCGCTCATTTCTGATTTTATTTACATTGTCTTTCTTTTTTTCTTTGTTAATCTAGATAAAGGTTTATAGATTTTGTTAATCATCACAAAGAACCAATTTACAGTTTTATTAATTTTCTCTATAGTTTTTGTCTCCATTTAATTTAAATCTACTGTAATCTTTATTACTTCTTTCTTTCTGCTTGATTTGGGATTGGGTTGCTGTTCTTTTTCTAATTCCTAAAGGTGTGCAGTTAGGTCTATAATTTTAGCTCTTTGTAATATTTTAATATAAGGATTGAAGGTCATAAATTTCTCTTTCAGAATGGCCTTTGTTGTATCCCAAAAGTTTTGGTATGCCGTGTTCTGATTTTCATTTTTCTTGAGGTATTTACTGATTTCTCTTGTAATTTCTTCTTTAACCCACTGATTGTTTAAGAGTATATTTGTGGATTTTCCCTTTTTCTGCCTCTTTGTAACTGCCAACTTAATTCCATTATGATCAGAGAAAGTGCTATGTATAATTTCAATGTTTTTAAATTTATTGAGATATGACCTATATCCCAACATCTGGCCTATCCTGGAGAAAGATCCATGAGTACTTGATAATATATATCCTGATGTTTTGGGGTGTAATGCTTTGTAAATGTCTATTAGATCTAGCTCATCTATCAAATTTTTTAAGCTCTCAATTTCCTCATTTATCTTTTGTCCAGATGTTCTATTTAATGCCGAGAATGGAGTGTTGAAATATCCAACTGTTATTGTACAGATGTTTATTTCTCTCTTCAGTTTTGCCAGTGTGTGTCTCATGTATTTTGGAGCACCAATATTAGGTGCATAAATATTTATTATTGTTATTTCTTTTTGGCAAATTGTCCCATTTATTAATATATAGTAAGCTACTTCATCTCTTATAGCAGTTTTGTGCTTAAAATCTATTTTATACAATATTGTTATTGCTACATCTGCTCTTTTTTATTGCTATTAGTGTGGAGTATATTTTTCCAACCTTTCACTTTCAGCCTTATTGTGTCCTTGCATCTAAGATGAAGCTCTTGTAGAGACCATATAGATGACTCATTTTTTATATATATTCTGTCAGTCTATGTCTTTTAATTGAGGCGCTCAATCCATTAACATTCAGTATTACCACTATAAAGGCATTACATACTTTATCCATTTTATCTCTTGGTTTTCTGTTGTCCTATCTTACTATTGTCTGTCTTTTAATGCTTTCAATTTCTCTTACTTATATTCTTAATTTCTCTACTCTTCTGTAGGGTTCTCTCCCTTGTCTTTTCCTATCAGGATGTAATACACCCTTTAATGTCTCTTGTAGATTCAGCCTTTTGGTAACATAATCTCTCAGATTGTGTTTATTTGTAAAGACTTTACACTTGCCTTCATTTCTGAAGGATAGTTTTGCCAGATAAAGAATTCTTGGTTGGCAGTTTTTCTCTTTCAGTACTTTATCTATATTGTACCACTGTCTTCTCATCTCTATAATTTCTTAAGAGATCGGCAATTAGCCTTATTAAATCTCCATTGTAAATAATACATTTCTCTTGCTGCTCTTAAAATCCTATTATCTTTGGCCTTTGACAATCTGAATAGTAGATGGGTCAGAGTAGGTCTATTAGGAATTATTGTGTTTGGGGTACATTGTCCTTCTTTAATATTGATATTCTTGTCTTTCATTAGGGTTGGAAAATTTTCAGTCAGTATTTCCTCAAATATTCTTTCTACATCTTTTTCATTCTCTTCTCCTTCTGGGACACCTATAACATATATGTTTCTGCTTTTTGCATTATCCTCCAGTGCCTGAGATCTTGTTCAATTTTTTGCTTTTTTTCTCTGTAACTTCTCCTATCTTTTCAATTTCAAATGCCCTGTCTTCTAATTCACTTATTCATTCTTCTAACATTTCAGATCTTCTGTTATATGCCACTTATATATTTTTAATCTCAACCATTGTGTCTTTTATTTCCATAAGGTCTATTATTTTTCTCTACCAGTTTTCAAATTGTTGTTTATTGTCACACAATGTCACCTTAATATACTCTATATCTTTAGTCATATTTTCCTTCATCTACTTAAATTGATTGATGAGGTTGGTTTGAACATCATTTATTAGTTGTGTTAAATCCTGAGTCTCATGTAGATTCTTGGCTTGTTCCTTTGACTGGGCCATATCTTCCTGTTTCTTAGTGTGAATTGTAATCTTTTGTTCATACTTACACATCTGTGTATGTTGATACCTTGTTCTGTTAATTAATTTCTCTCTCTTGCCTAGTGGTTTTATTTCACAACTCTTCATTGATTTTAGTTTATTTTTTTCTTAAACTTTAATATTGCCATGTAAGTAGTCATAACTGTGACAGGGAGCCACTAATGAGGGACAATCAAGTCTACCATGCCTGGCAAAGAATTGGGAGAGACAAGTTTACCTTCCTTCACTTTCTTGGCTGGCCAGAAAATAGCACACCTTGGCAAACCCTTAGACAAAGATGAATCCTTCAATTTCCACTACCTCTTCTGAGCTAGTGAGTTATGGTGGTTACATTCATCAAAAAGAAACCACACTCAGCCCTCCACCCCACTTTCCATCTTCCCAGGGAGGAATCTATCCTTTCCTCTCTCCATTGGCTGCTCACCTGCAGGTTTTATTGAGGCTGTTTGCATTAAGGTTGGGGGATGGAGGGTGTTCCCAGCTCTAGGAATATCTTTTCATGGTTTTCCTTTTGGCCTCTCCATCTCTGAATCTGCAGACCCTCCTGAATGATGCATGTTGCACTTTCCTGGCCTGCAGGGGCCCCAAAAGCAGATCCATCATACTACTTCTATGTCTCTGCCTATTTTGCAAGAAAGCCGCATCATGCCTGAGCTACTCAATGCTATTTTGGATCATTCCACATCTATATTATTTTCAAAAATAATGGAATATATAACACTAACTATTTTATGCACCTACTAAAATTTACTGAAGTAATTGGCTATATAGCAATAAATATTGAAAAATAATTGCATTAGATGGATATACAAAAGGAAACTAAAATAAAGCTATTTAAATCAAGGACTTCATAGACTTCTTCTAAAATCAGTTTTATTGATACATATTAATAAAGCATAAATCCATCCAAAATATGCAATTAATGGTATTTGGTCTAATCACATAGTTGTGCATTCATCACTTCAGTCATTTTTACAGCTTTTTCATTATTTCATAATAATAATTATAATACTAAAAAAGAAAAGCCAAGCAATCAATCAAACAAACAAACTCATCACCTCTCAATCTCTCTATAATTCCCCTGCCAGATATAGCTTGTATTCTGTTTCCCTCTCTCTAGTATATTTGCATTTATATTTTGGAAAAAAAGTCATATATGCAATATTACCCAAATATTCATATTTTATATTAGGTTTCACTATGTTATACAGTCCCATGTTAAATTTTTAGCTCCCATTATAGTAATACATATGTCTTTAGGCTTTCCTTTACAACCATTCATACCCATATAATATATCTGCTAGTCCCAAACAGTATGATGTGCTCTCACCATTTCCATTCATTTCCAAAGATTTCCAAACAACTTTTTCACTAATTCTACACAGATTAACCATCAGGTTTCCATTCTCTACCCTCATTCTATTTTCTGGTGACCTCTGTTCTACTTATTATCTCAGGAGTTTACACAAAATATTTAGTTTGTAATAGCAAAATCATACAGTATTTGTCCTTTTGTGTCTGGCTTGCTTCACTCAACACAATGTCCTCCAGGTTCATCCATGTTGTCATATGCTTCACAATTTCATTTCTTTGTACTGCTGCAAAATATTACACCGTATGTATACACCACAATTTGTTAATCCATTCATCAGTTGATGGACACCTGGGTTGTTTCTAACTTTTGGCTCCTGTGAATAATTGCACTCTGAACATCAGTGTGCAGATGTCTATTAATGTCACTGCTCTCAGTTCTTCTGGATATATATCTAGCAATGGCATTGTTGGGTTCCATGGCAAGTCTATATTCAACTTCCTTAGGAACTGAAAAACAGCCCTCCACAATGGCTCTACCATTCTACCTTTCCAAAACAGTGAATAAGCATTCCTATTTCTCCAGATCCTCTCCAACAATTAGTTGGTTGAATCTCTTGAATATAGAGTATAGTTATAATTGAGATTGATTCTTTAAGAAATATCTGTAATATACAAAATAACTTTTGGTATAAACTTTTATCCATAAACATTAAAGGAAGATCTTAACTGATCTCAGAAAAACATCATTGATAGAGATATGAGTGCTATTCCAATCCATATTTTCATATTCAGGAGTCTAGGAAAAAGTCACAATTATATCATGTTGCATCAGATGTTTCCTTTTTTTCTTTCATTCCTTCCAACATGTAATAATGTCTAAATTCCATCCATTAGTTAAAAATCCCACAAGCAAACCTTCTCTTGTTATCATAATCCCCTCCAATTATCTCCCCAGTTATGTTCTGTTAGCACTAAACCAGATAAACCTACTGATTGTATATATTTATTTTAGGTACCTTCAAGATAAATGTTAATTAAACTATGATCAAATTTTCTTTATCACTTAGAATATTTATTTTATGTATACAGAATTAACTCTTTAGTTTAATATTTATGTAGTAGTGAAGAAAATTTAAACAACTATGACCAAGTTCATGAATGAGCAGACAATGACAACTACATCACAACAGCTGCCTAGCTTGCAAAAAGCATAAAAAATTGTAAATTTTAATATACATCCCAATTCCAGAGGTTTAAAATATGAAATAAGGCCTATGTTAAAAGTAATGAATTATAGTAGGCACCTATAGCTCTCTAGGAGTTGTCCAATGGACCAGCTCTGGCTACAGAGTCACTGCATTTGGATTTTTCCTACCTTTCTCATCCACTCTAAGTCTTCATCCAAAACCCACCTTCTCAATGAAGAAGTCTCTCACACCTGATTTTAAAATGCCAACTGGTATCAAATTGGGCCTTCTTATCTCCTTATCTTGCATCACTTTTCTCATTGTATCTATAACCATTTCACAAATAATATAGTATGATATTTTCTTTTGTATTTATATTATCTTATTAGATTCTGAACTCTAGAAGAGTCAGTTCTTACTCTATTTTGTGGGAGTGGGTGGGTGGCTGTTTTATTGTTTTATCTTTAGCACCAAGAATACTACTCGGCATATAGTAGCATCTCAGCAAATGTATGTTAAATAAATAAATGTAATATTTAACCCATGCTGTGAAGTCTTGAGACAAGGTAGTATTACTATTTAAAAAAATAATAATAAAGAACAATGACACTATTAAATAACTAGAGAGTAAGTAGAAACTATTACTCTGGAGACATAGTTTTAACCTGAACTTTATATACGTACTAATGGAAATTGGCATTTCCAATCAATTAATAATGCTCACTCTATTCTTTATATTTGACTACAGCCAGATGATTTGGTTCTAGTTTTATTTGTGTGAGTTACTAGAAAACTAGTACATCAGTAAAAAAAAAACCCTAATTAATTATTTTTCTTTGACACTACGGAGTGGTATATCATCCTAACAAATCAACACTTAGTTTTATTGCTCCTTGTGATCTATGAATCTGATTATATTGAAAGTTGGTTTATTAACTCTTCTTCTAAGTTTAGCTTAAATGTAATTGTTTTTAAGTTCGGTTTTAGTTTCTCAGATGTTAAACAAAACTGTACAATGGGTTGACTTAAAAACAGGAATTTAATGGTTCAAGGTTTCAGAAGCTAGATGCTTATTTTCCTCCTGGTATCATCTGGCTGGCCATCAATCTTAAGTTTCTTTGACTTTTCTGTCATGTGGCAATGCATATGGTGGCATCTTCTTATTTCTCCTCCACTTCAATTGATTTCCAGCAACTGGCAACTCTCTGTGCTTTTCTCCCCATGTCCAATTTCCTTTGCTTACAAGGACTTCAGACATATTGGATTAAAGCCCTCTCTCATTCAGTTTAAGCACACTGTAATTAATAAGATATTTGAAGGTCCTAATAACAAATGGATTCACATCCACAGAACCAGGGGTTGGAAACTGAACATACCTTTTGTGAGGGACATGATTCAATCGCAAAAAAGGTACCAAAAAACATACATAGGGTTACATGTACAGGAATGGGTCAGCTTAAGAACATAATTTTCTGGAGTCCAAAAAATACTCAAACCAGAACAGTTTTCATCTGTTTTCCTGGAATAATTATTAATAGTGCCTCTTTTACTCTCAAAAATCAATTTATTATGTGGTTACCCAAAGAAGCAGTAATTTATCTAGTCACTAGTTGTTCTTTGTATTCTTCATCTTGATAAAAAGAGAAGCAAAAAGAAGGAGTTAGTTGGAGAACAAAATTATGATTTGATATCAGGGATGAGTAAAGGGGATACTAGAAACAATGGGACTCTCAATATCATCTTTCCATCAACTGTGAGAAAATCTGAACCAAGGGAAGATGATCAGTTCTATATATGCTGATTTTGAGATACTCAAGTGTGTGGTGATCCATGTATAGGTAAGTTTTAGTTTTGGAAAATCTATCATTTATCTATCTATCTATCTATCAATCTATCATCTATCTACCTATCTATACTATCTACCATCATCATCATTGTCATCTATCATCAAGAGACATTATCCAGTGGGTTTTAATGGTAAAAGAATAAATTTGGGAATCTGGAGAGAGAAGTAGGATTAAATTTCAGCATTGGAGTAATAAATTATGCTCTTGGACATTTCACCCAGTCTCTGGAAGCTTCCATTAGTCTTCTATAAATTTAGGAGTGCAATATTATATTCTCCAACTCACAGAATTGTGAGAATTAAATAAAATATTGTCTACAGAAATATTTTATAATCAGTAGTGCTATTTTAGTTTTAGAAACTGTATCACTGTAATGATGAGAACCATTGAAATGTATATTACAATTCAGAATATTACATTTGATTCTAGAATAGTATATTTAAGATAACAGTTGTAAAACAAATATCCAATACTGATTACCCATTACCAAAAAAAAATAAAAATTGTCTTTATATTTAAAATTAGCACTCTAACTGTAGTCCCTAACAAACTACGTGCTTTATACTTAGACTAAATCAATATCAGTTGAATGATAATGAAACAGCACTTATTAGGGGGCTAATGCATGTGGCTTTCTGAAATACATAAAGCACCTGGCCTTCACTCTATTTAAATATTTTCTTTACATGTTATGATTACCTCTGATCTCACTAGCCCATGACAGTTAAATACTATAACTTAGGATTTCTGTTTCTTGTTATGAATGAAATAGCTGGTATTGCATCAAACCTTCTACTGAGAGCTATTATAAAAGCTGAACATATATATTTGAGTAGGAGGGCTTATGAGAACAACCGATATAGCCTTGACATGAAGAGCTAAATCCTAAGAAGAATGGAGTACACAGAGGTGAGTCCAACCATCTCTACCATTTTTCCAGTTGGAAATATTTCTGATTCCCAACTTTGGATATTGAAGCCAAGCAAAAAGTGGGAGTTTTAGAACTTTAAACAGCCTCATTAAGAAATATTGACCTGGATGAAGATCGGAATTCAAGAAACTAGAGAAACCAAACAGAAACTAATCACTAAGAGGGGAAAAACAACTTTAAACAGAGTTTTCAGAAGATTTTTTTTCAGATTTAAGAAAATTAAGTTGAAATTCTAGGGCTGCTAAGAAAGAAAGCTTTGGTAAAAACTTCAGGCTATGAGTTGAGAACCTTGAAGTGTATGTCCTAGAAGTGAGGGCAAACCAGAAATAAACACTCACAAGACCTGAAAAGTCGACATCTGCCTCTTTGGCCAAATAAAGTCCATCTGCTTTTACTCCAATTGTGGGCCAGAAGAATTAAATCTTGTCCAAAGGAAGTCAACATTATTCTGATCCTCCATAATATTACACACACAGTTTTCATCATTTAGTTTTAAAAAAGAGCTGGCATATCCCGTTGGAAAACTATTTGGCAGTAATCACTAAAGATTAATATATGCATTTCTCTGGACCGGAAATATCAAATGGAATTGTTTATCTTTGTGTGCCAAAAAATAAGTAAATGAATATTCACAGTGAAATAATTCTTGGCAGTCCCAAAGAAACTCTAAACAACCCAAATAATCATTAAGAAATTGAATGGATAAATAATTCTTGCCTATACATGTAATGGAATACTATAAAGCAATTAAAATAAACTGCTGCTATATGCAATGTCATGACTGAGTCTCACAGAGAAAATGCTGAAGAGAAGAATGTGGGAACAAAAAAAAGATTACTATATAATTCTACTACCACAAGGTTCAAGAACGGGCAAAAGTAAACTATGATAATAGAAGTCAGAATAGTGGTATGTCTGAAAGATAATGAGTGGGAGGGAACATAAGGGAGCCTCCTGAGATTCTGTTTATGTTTTATTTCTTGCCTTGGTGTTGGTCCACATATTTGTTCACTTTTCAATGATTTGTCAAGCTGTATGCCTAAGATTTATGAACTTTTCTGTATATGTGTTATGCTTCAAAAACCAATGAATATATATGTGGGATATCATTTTCACTCATCTGTGTGGTTTACCAGATAGTATTACATGTTAATTATTTAATATTTGCACATTAAAGTAATGAAATGGAAAAGAGCATTCAAACTCACATATTTGTTGGAATTTGTTTTATCATAAAGGGTACATTTCAAATCAGATGTTAAAGTTTCTTGCAACATACAAATTGGAAGAGGAAAGATTGTTCATTTATTGAAGTGGGTAGAGATGAAAAAATAGATATTTGGCAACCAAAAATAAATATGAAATTGATTTAAATTAATTTAACAAACTACACTAAAATGTAATAAAGACTTCAGCACACTGAAAACCACTAAAATGTATCTTTTGTGATCTTATTTTCTTCTTTTGGTCTTGTCCATACTCTTAAAAGCCATTTCCTTTCTTTGTCTACATGATCCCATCTCCTCTCAAATACTTAAAGGTAACACCCCACCAATTCTTTTTCTTTAATATGCATCACAATTTCTTTCTATTTTCTCATGTTTTTTAAGATGAATCCTACCACCAGCTACCATCCAAATTTCTATCACCCTTTAGAGCAATATTCCATAAACAAATTCATATCCTCTAACACATCACTTAATATGCTCTTGTCAAAGTCATTAATGACTTTCAAGTAGGTAAATCATGTGGTCTGTTGCCAAGCCTCCTTTTACTTGATTAATTAGTATCATTTAATTTATTATGTCCTTTGCTCATTCTTGAAACACCTTTCTCCCTTGGATTCCAGGCCACTAACTCTTCTGATTTCTTTTTCTTTCCTAATAGATTGTCTTTTGATTTCTTTACTATTCCTACTTTGCTTCCTGAGTTTTGAATGCTAGAGAGTCTTGGACTGACTCTTTTGACCTCTTCATTATTTCATCAAGTTTCATGGCTTTAAATAACTCTTCCATCTCAGCCCATGAATATTTCATCTTGTTGTCCTTGACTCGTCTATTTTCTTAAAGCATGCATCCAATTCATCAGTAAATCCTGGGGACACCACCTTTAATATATATTCATAATATGGCTACCTTACACATCTCCATAGCCACCAGGTTTGTATAAGCCAATATAATTCATCATTTGGATTGCAACCATCCATAAATGTTTGCTCTTCTTCCATACTTGAAGTCTATTCATAGCACAGTAGTGGAATTATCAGATGTGCCACTCTCTGCTGTAATCTCTAGAATGATTTCCATATCACTAGGTGCAAAAACCAAAGTCCTTACAATATGATGCCCATTATCTTTCTTAACTCATATCCCTCTACACTTGTTATACACTTTGCCTCTAATGACTTTTATCTTTCTCCAAGTATTCACATGGCTCTCTCCCTCACCTCCTTAAGGCATTTTATCAAATTTCACTTGCATAGTGAAGACTTTCCCAATGACTAAACTATTTAAAGTCAAACCATAGATTGCAATTCAACATATTCTCCCTGACCCCCTTCACTGGTGAATTTTTCCATGACATTTTTGTAGTTATCAAAACACCAAGTATTCTTACTTTCTACTTTCTTTATTGTCTGTCTCCCACACTAGATGCAAGCTTAGAAGGCATTTTTGGTATGCTTTCTTCTCTGTAGTTAAATAATGCCTGATATATGTTTGGTGTTTAATAAGTATTTGTTTAATGAATAAATTAATGAACATTATTATCTCATTTATGCATCTCTGTAAATATACATACATATGAAGAAAAGCCAAAAATGAAATAAAATGAATGTCTATATAAAATGTATATATATATATAACAAATAACATTTATGTAAACAAATGCAAAAAAAATAAAAAAAAATAAAAAAATAAAAAAAAAATCTATGATTTGAATATATTTAAAATAAAATATTTTGATCTAAGGAAGTTATGTTGAAATAGTTGTTATATGAGAGAATGAATTAATTGGAAGACCCAAGATATTTTGAATGACATGAAGAAGTTATTGTTATCTAAAATTTTAAAAAGGAGAGGAGCTGATGTGGTGCAAGAGATTGAGTGCCTGTCTCCCACTCTGGAAGGTCCCAGATTCATTCCCAGTGCAGCCTAAAGAGAAGACAAGCAGACACAGAAAAACACACAGAGAGCACACAGCAAGTGCAAAAACAATGAAGGTGGGGGAGAAATAAAGAAAGAAATAAATCTTAAAATAAATAAATAAATAAATAAAATTTCAAAAAGGCTATGGAGAGCATAAAATATGTTTGAATATTTTAATTATTGTAGAATAACAATAGGGTAGAACAATTTGAAAACATGCAAAGAAAAGTAACAGAACTTATGAGAATGAAAGACACAACAGTTGAGATTAAAAATACATTAGAGGATTACAACAGCAGATTTGAAATGGAAGAAGAATGAATAAGTGAAATCAAGGGCAGAACATCTGAACCTGAAAAAAAGAGGAGAACAGATAGAAAAAATTATGGAAAAAATTAATCTGGGTCTTAGGGAATTGAATGACAACATGATACACACAATCATATATGTTATAGGTGTTGCAGAAGGAGAAGAGAATATAAATGGGGCAGAAAGAATATTTGAGGAAATAATGACTGAAAATTTCCCAAACATTATGAAAGACATGAATAATAATAATATCTAAGAAAGACAATGCATTCCAACTAAGATAAATTAGAATAGACCTACTCTGAAGCACCTACTATGCAGACTGACAAATACCAGAGATAAAAAGAGGATGCTGAAAACAAGAGAACAGCAAAGCTTCACATAAAAGGGAAACTCAGTAAGACTAAGTGCTGATATCTAATCAGAAACCATGAGACAAAAATGCAGTGGTATGATTAATTTAAGGTAATGAAAGTGAAAAACTCCCAGTGAAGAATTCTTTATCCTGAAAAACTGTCCTTCAGAAATGAGGGTAAGATTATAGTCTTCACAGACAAATGAAAATTGAGAAAATATGTTACCAAAAGACTGGATTTACAAGAGATACTGAAGGGAGTGCTACATAGGAAAAGATAAGGGTGAGAGACTTGGAGAAGAGTGTAGAAATGAAGATTGTTAGTGAGAATAATTTAAAGGGTAAAAAGACAGATAATAGTAAGATGTGACAATGGAAAGCCAAAGGATAAAATGGATGAAGTAAGTATGCCCTTACAGAATAACATTGAACATTAATGGATTGAATACTCAAACCAAAAGATATAGATTAACAGAATGGATAAAAAATATGCACCATCTGTATGCTGTCTACAAAAGACTCACTTGAGATGTAAGGACACAATCAAGTTGAAAACAAAAGGTTGGTAAAAGATATTCCATGCAAATAGTAACCAAAAAAGACTGGAATAATGATACTAATATGAAACAAAATTGATTTTAAATGCAAAACTGTTATAAGGGATGAAGAAGGTCATTATATATTAATAAAAGTGGCAATTCACCAAGAAGAAATAACTATACTAAATATTTATGCACCTAGCTTGAGTGCCTCAAAGTACATGAGGCAAACACTGACAAAACTGAAGGGAGAACAAGATGTCATTACAATAATAGTTGGAGTCTTCAATACACCACTCTCAGCATTGGGTGGAATTTCTGGGCAGGGGATATATAAGGAAACAGAGAGTTTGAATAATATTATAAATGAGCTAGACTTAACAGATATTTATAGAGCATTATATTCCAAAAGAGCAGGATGTACATTCTTCTCAAGTGCTCATGAATCCTTCTCCAGGATAGACCATATGTTGCTTCACAAGACAGGTTTCAATAAATATAGAAAGACTAAAATTATACAACACATTTTCTCTGATCATAATGGAACAAATCTGGAAATCATTAACAGATGGAGAAAGAGAAAATTCACAAAAATATGGAGATTAAACAACACACTTTTAAATAATCAGTGGGTCAAAAAATATATTGCAAGAGAAATCAATAAATATCTCGAGACAGATGAAAATGAGAACACAACATATCAAAACTTATCAGATACAGCAAAGGCCATCAGTAGAGGGGAATTTATAGGTCTCAATGCTTGCATTAATAATGAACAAAGATCAAAAATTGAAGACCTAACTGCACACCTGGAGGAACCAGAAAAAGAACAACAAACTAATTCCAAAGCAAACAGAAGGAAAGAAACAATAAAGGTTAGAACTGAAATAAATGAAATTGAGAACAATAAAAGAATAGAGAGAATCAGCAACCAAAAGTTGGTTCTACAAGAAGATCAACAAAGTTGCCAAACACTTATCAAGAATGACAAAGAAAAAAAAGAAAGAATATGCAAATAAATAAAATCAGAAATGATAGGAGGGGCATTACCACAGATCCGACAGAAATAAGAGAGATCATAAGAGGATATTATGAACAATGATATGCTAACAAGCTATACATTGTAGATGAAATGGACTAATTCTTAGAAACACAAGAACAACTTACACTGACCCTAAGGAATTAGAATACCTCAAAAAAACAATCAAATGTGAAGGGATTTGAAACACTCATCAAAAACTTCCCTAAAATGACAAGCCCATGACTAGATAGCTTCACAGGTGAATTCTACCAATCATTCAAAGATGATCTAATACCAGTCTTGCTCAAGTTCTTCCATATAATTGAACATGAAAGAATGTTACAAAACTCATTCTATGAAGCCAACATCACCCTAATACTGAAGCCAGTTAAAGGTACTATGAAAAAAGAAAATTGAAGACAAATTAATCTAATGAATATACGTGCAAAAATCCTCAACAAAATACTTGAAAACCAAATCCAAAAGCACACTAAAAGAACTATACACCGAGGGGAGGCAAGATGGCATTGGTTTAGGAGGATACTCGCTAACTCACTCTCTGAGGATGGCTAATTGGGGACAGGGTCCAGCCCGGGGGTCTGTGCTGTGGGCGCATGGAGTGAGATCCATGGGAACATCTATCTGGAGGCAGTTCGATGGTGTGGATTGCTCAGTAGAAATTCGTGAGTTTTAACCCTACCTGTGGTGGTTAACACACATGGCTGAGCCCCACCCTCAGGGAAAAAGGCTGGTTTGAGCCGAGCGACTCCTGCCGGCAAGCTGGTGAGAGGGAGTGTTCTCTGAGAGTGGGAGTGTTCTGGCGAAGGGTTGGGAGGGGTTTCCTTTCTGTGGATTTGGCTGCCTGGACCCCCTCGTAGCTTTGGGGAGCAGATAAGCCAGCTTGAAGCAGCCCAGGCTAAGGGGAGAGGCGAATCTACTGAGGAAGCCTGATTCACCCAGCAACCCGGTGACACAGAGGCTTGGCTCCAGAGGGGACGGAGTCAGCCAATTTTATCGTTCTGCACTGACAAGGATCAGAGCTTTAGCTCCCCTGGGGAGGCCAGGAAGTGGGAAGTGCTTGCTTAGTTTCCACAAGCTTAGTTAGGGTCCCCTCAATGAAGGGGGTAGTCTAGAAAAGGACTTCTTTTGGGTCCCTTATTTCACCAGAAAAAAAAAAAAAAAGACAGTTGCTTTAAAGAGTGAAAAATCAATTTTTCTTTTCAATTTAGTTTAATAGCTAAAATCTTCCTGAAAACCTGCAGATAGAACCTTGCAGGACAATTGATTGAACAATACATTAGAGGACCTGGACTTAATAGACATATACAGAACCCTACACCCAAAAACAGCAGGATTTACATTCTTCTCGAGTGCACATAGATCATACTCCAAGATAGACCACATGCTAGGCCACAGAACAACTTTCAATGAATTCTGAAAGATTGAGAGTACACAAAGTAATTTCTCTGACCACAATGGAATGAAATTGGAAATCAATAAGGGCCAGAGAAACAGATTAGGCACAAAGATATGGAAGTTAAACAACACACTCTTAGACAAACAGTGGGTCAAGGAGGAAATCTCAAAAGAAATCAGCAACTACCTTGAAACTAATGAAAATGACAACACAACATATCAAAACCTATGGAATGTAGCCAAAGCTGTCCTGAGAGGGAAGTTCATAGCCATAAATACATATATTAAAAAAGAAGAAAGAACTAAAATTGAAGACCTAACTGCACACTTGGAAGAATTGGAAAAGCAACAACAAACTAAACCAAAAGGAAGTAGAAAGAAGGAAATAACAAAGATTAGAGCAGAACTAAATGAAATAGAGAATAAGAAAGCTCTAGAAAAAATAAAACCAAAAGCTGGTTCTTCAAGAAGATCAATAAAATTGACAAACCCTTAGCCAGACTAACAAAGAAAGAGAGAGAACAGATGCAAATACACAAAATAAGGACTGAGCAAGGGGATATCACTACTGACCTCACAGAAATAAAGAGTATCAAAAGAGGATACTTTGAAAAATTATATGCCAACAAGAATGATAATTTAGAGGAAATGGACAAGTTTCTAGAAACTCACAAACAGCCTACATTGATGAAAGAAGAAATTGATGAACTCAACAGTCCAATTACATGTAAAGAGATAGACTCAGTCATCAAAAACCTCCCAACTAAGAAGAGCCCAGGACCAGATGGCTTCACAGCTGAATTCTACCAAACATTCTGGAAAGAGCTCACACCAATTCTGCTTAAGCTCTTCCAAAAAATAGAAGTAGAAGGAATATTGCCTAACTCATTCTACGATGCCAACATTACTCTAATATCAAAACCAAACAAATATACCACAAGAAAGGAAAATTACAGACCAATTTCTCTAATGAACCTAGATGGTAAAATCCTCAACAAAATACTTGCTAATCGCATTCAACAACTTATCAAAAGTATTATACACCATGAACAAGTGGGGTTTCATCCCAGGTATGCAAGGAAGGTTCAATAAAAGAAAATCAATCAATGTAATACACCACATAAACAAATTGAAAGAAAAAAACCACATGATCAACTCTATAGAGGCAGAAAAAGCATTTGACAAAATACAGCACTCTTTCCTGATAAAAACACTGCAAAAGATAGAAATAAAAGGAAACTTTCTGAATATGATAATGGTTATATATGAAAAACCCAAAGCTAACATCATCTTCAATGGTGAAATCCTAAAATCTTTCCTTCCGAGATCAGGAACAAGACAAGGATGCCCACTATCACCACTCCTATTAACATTGTCTTAGAAGTACTTGCTCAAGCACTGAGGCAAGAAAAATATATAAAAGACATCCAAATTGGAAAAGAAGAAGTAAAAATTTCATTGTTTGCAGGCGACACGATCCTATATGCAGAAAGCTCTGAGAAATCTACAACAAAGCTTCTAGAACTTATAAAGGAGTTCAGTAATGTCGCAGGCCAGAAGATCAATGCTCAAAAATCAGTAGCATTTCTATACACCAATAATGAGAAATCTGAGTAGGAAATCAAGATAAAAATACAATTTACAATAGTAACTAAAAGAATTAAATACCTAGGAATAAATTTAAATAAAGATGTAAAGGACTTATATACAGAAAACTGCACAACACTGTAAAAGGAAATCAAAGAAGACTTAAATAAATGGAAGAATATTCCCTGTTCACAGATAGGAAGACTAAACATCATCAAGATGTCTATGCTACTCAAACTAATCTACAGATTTAATGCAATCCCAATAAAAATCAACACTGTATTTTTTAAGGAACAGGAAAAACTAACTACAAAATATATTTGGAAAGGTAAGAGGCCCCGAATTGCCAAAGATATATTGAAAAAGAAAAATGAAGTTGGAGGTATCACATTACCTGACTTTAAAACATTCTACAAAGCTACAGTACTCAAAACTGCATGGTATTGACACAAGGATAGACTTACTGACCAATGGAACCGAATTTAGAGTTCTGATTTAGATCCTCACATATACAGTCATCTGATATTCGACAAGGCCACCAAGCCCACTCAGTTGGGAGAGAATGGCCTCTTTAACAAGTGGTGCTTGGAGAACTGGATATCCATATCCAAAAGAATGAGAGAGGAATACCATCTCACACCTTATACAAAAATCAACTCCAGATGGATCAAAGATCTAAATATAAGAGACAAAACCATAAAGACCTTGGAAGATAATGTAGGGAAGCATCTACAGGACCTTGTAATAGGAAATGGTTTCATGAACTTCACAGCCAAAGCATGAGCAGCAAGAGAAAGAATAGATAAATGGGATCTCCTCAAGGTTAAAAACTTCTGCACCTCAAAGGACATTATTAAGGAAATAAAAAGCCTGCCTACCCAACGGGAGAAAATATTTGGCAACCATATATCTGATAGGAGCCTAATATCCTGCATGTATAAAAAAATCCTACACCTTGAAAATAAAAAGATAAACAACCCATTTAAAAAATGGGCAAGTGACCTGAAAAGACACTTCTCTAAAGAAGAAATGCAAATGGCTAAAAAACACATGAAAAAATGCTCGACATCACTAGCTATTAGGGAAATGTAAATCAAAACTATAATGAGATACCATCTTACACCCATCAGAATGGCAGCTATTAAAAAAACAGCAGACTATAAGTGTTGGAGAGAATGTGGAGGAATAGGAACCCTCATCCACTGTTGGTGAGATTGTGGAATGGTCCAGCCACTGTGGAGGGCATTTTGGCGGTTCCTCAGAAAACTAACAATAGATCTTCCATATGATCAAGCAATTCCACTGCTGGGTATATACCCAGAAGAATTGAAAGCAAAGATACGAACGGATATATGCACACCAATGTTCATAGAGGCATTGTTCACAATTGCCAAAAGCTGGAATCAGCCCCGGTGCCCATCAACAGATGAATAGATAAACAAAATGTGGTACATACATACAATGGAATATCACTCAGCTGTAAGAAGGAATAAAGTGCTAACACACAGAATAACACAGATGAATCTTGAAGACCTTATGTTGAGTGAAGCAAACCAGGCATTGAAGGATGAACAGAATATGACCTCACACATTTGAATTGAGGAAAGTGAGCAGTCTCTGAGAACCATTGTCTGAAAGATAGGTTAACAAAGGAGAGAAAGAGAAGAGAAGGTTGTGAGCCATCACCCATATGGATATAATCTATGGTAAAGTGATAGAGTATAGTTGCATATTGAAGGATAGGACAGGTGGGTAGTGATATTACTGGGTTTGGTGGTACAGGGTTGACAGGTGGGTAGATTAGGAAGGGAGGGTTAGAAAACCCAGGATACTGAGGGAAGAGATGGGAGGGGGCTAGGTGAACATGGGATTTGTGGGTATGATGTTGAAAGTGCAGGAGTGGGAATGCTCTTATGGCAATATAACAAGGTGGTGTCACTGGTTTAGGGTGTAGGTTGGGGGGGCATTCATGATGGGGTGCATCTTGAG
>JAQZBX010029872.1:0-27103 GCA_029593785.1 Cabassous unicinctus
GACGTGTTCCTGTCTACTCTGATTTACTTCAACACACATGTTTTATACAGGCAGGCCTAGTTTTATTCTACTTTGCTTTATTGCACTTCACAGATATTGCATTTTTTACAAATTGAAGGTTGTGGCAACCTTGTGTTGAGCAAGTCTATCAGTGTCATTTTTCTAGTAATGTGCTCACTTTGTGTCTGTCGTATTTTCGTAATTCCCACAATTTTTCAGGCTTTTCCTTATCATTATATCTGTTATGGTGCTCTGTGATCAGTGATCTTTGATGTTTCTATTGTGATTGTTTTGGGATGCCATGAACCACATCCATATAAGATGGAGAAAATAAATGTGTGTGTCTTCTGACTGTTCCACGGACCAGCTGTTCCTTTCTTCTCTGGCCTCCCCATTCCCTGAGACACAACAATATTGAAATTAGGGCAAATAATAACCCTAAGTGGCCTCTAAGTGTTCAAGTGAAAGGAAGTGTCTCACGTCTCTCACGTTAAATCGAAAGCTAGAAATGATTAAGCTTAGTGAGAAAGGCATGTTGAAACCTGAAATAGGCTGAAAGTTAAGCCTCCTGCACCAAATGGTTAGCCAAGTTGTGAATGCAAAGGAAAAGTTCTTGAAGGAAATTGAAAGTGCTGCTCGAGTGAACATGCAGATGATAAGAAAGCAAAACAGCTTTATTGCTGATACGGAGAAAGTTTTAGTGATCTGGATGGAAGATCACACCAGCCACAGCAATCCCTTAAGCCAAAGCCTAATCCAGAGCAAGGCCTCAACTCTCTTCAATTCTAGGACTTTTATACCTAGAGAGAAGTCAATGCCTGCCTTCAAAACTTCAAAAGACAGGCCAACTCGCTTGTTAGGGGCTAATGCAGCTGGTGACTTTAAGTTGAAGCCAGTGCTCATTCACCATTCCTAAAATCCTGGAGCCCTTAAGAATGATGCTAAATCTACTCTTCCTGTGCTCTATCAAAGCCTGAATAACAGCACATCTGTTAACAACATGGGTTCCTGAATAATTTAAGTCCACTGTTGAGACCTACTGCTCAGAAAAATATAATTCCTTTCAAGATATTACTGCTCATTGACAATGTACCTGGTCACCCAAGAGCTCTGATGGAGATGCACAACCAGATTAATGTTGTTTTCATGCCTGCTAACACAACATCCATTCTGTAGTCCATGGGTCAAGCAGTCATTTTGACTTTTAAATCTTATTTAAGAAATACATTTTGTAAGGCAACAGCTGTTGTAGATATTGATTCCTCTGATGGATCTGGGCAAAGTAAATTGAAAACCTTATTGTAAAGGATTCTCCTTTCTAGATGCCATGAAGAACATTTGTGATTCATGGGAGGAGGTAAAAATATCGGCCTTAACAAGAATTTGGAAGAAGTTGATTCCAGCCTTCATGGATGACTTTGAGGAGTTCAAGACTTCAGTGGAGGAAGTAGCTGCAGATGTGGTAGAAATAGCAAGAGAACTAGGATAGGAAGTGGAGCCTGAAGATGTGACTGAATTGCTGACATCTCATGATAAAACTTGAATGGATGAGGAGTTGCTTCTTATGGGTGAGCAAAGAGAGTGGTTTCTTTAGATGGAATAAACTCCTGGTGAAGATGCTGTGAACATTGAGATGACAAAAAAGGGTTTAGACTATTATATCAACTTAGATGATAAAGCAGTGGCAGAATTCAAGAATATTGACTCCAATTTTGAAAGAAGTTCTGAGGGTAAAATGCTATCAAGCAGCATCACATGCTACAGAGAAACCTTTCATGACATGAAGAGTCAATCTGTGCAGCAAACTTGATTGTTGTCTGTCTTTAAGAAATTTCCACAGCCACCCCATCTTTCAACAACCACCACCTGAATCAGTCATCAGCCATAAACATCAAGGCCAGAACTCCCATCAGCAAAAAGATTATGACTTACTAAAGCCTCAGGTGATGGCTAGCAAGTTTTAGCAATAAAGCATTTTATTTAGGAGGTACTTGGGATTGAATCCAGGACCTTGTACATGGGAAGCAGGCGCTCAACCACTTGAGCTACATCTGCTCTCCAAAGCATTTTTTAATTAAGGTATTTTAATTGTTTTTGATGTTTTTGTTTTGGGCAATGCTATTGCACACTTAGACTACAATATAGTGTAAACATAACTTTAACTGGCACTGGGAAACCAAAAAAATTCATGTGACTTGCTTTATTGCTAGGCCTTGTGGATATAAACCCAACCTCCAATAACCTTCACTACTAGGTGCTGTGATAAGGGCTTGAGGATTTAGTCCTCACAAAAATCCCATGAGCTGAATGTTATCTCCGCTTTACATATGAGGAAATATGTCCAATAATGCCAGGAAGCATGCCCTGTGTCGGTTACACGGGATGTAAATGGTGGAGTTGGAATTGACCTCAGTTCTTCTTGGTCTAAAATTTCTGGTCTTAGACACTATGCTGTCTAGATCTTGGCTATGTACATTAGCCTGTGGCAGAACGCTAATGAAAATAGGGAATCCAAGGATTTCCATAACCTGACTGAATAATTTAAATTAAGCTCAGGTTTGTTGGGTGGTGAGGAACCTCTAGGAGCAAAGGAAAAGCTGGCAGCTCTTCAGCCTGTCAGTACTTCTTCCCGCTTTTGCCCACACTCACGCCACCGTCCTTTTCAGTCTGTGGTGAGGTTGAAAGAATACAGGGCATGTGCTTGGCATATGTGCTCAGAGCTCTCTCACAGAGATACGCTCCTCTGAGGAACTGCTCCAAACAGAAAGAGGCTAGGAAGGAAAAATGACAAGGGCAAGAGAAAGTGCCCTAGGCGATAGGAGTGTGACTCGTGCAGACTAGGTTAGGTAATGGTGGCAGAGAAGGCTGAAAAAGGGGCCGGGTTAGGGTCTGCAGGCCTCAGGCGCCGTGCTGAGGACCTTGGGCTGCTAGGAAATGTGGAGCCATTGCAGTTCTCTCGAAGGAAGAAAAGGTCCACTTCACGGGCGTTTTAGGAAGATGAAGCGTGAGGTAGGTAGAGGAGGAGGGCTTGGAAGAGGGGACTGCGCTCCAGCCACGTGCCGAGCCTTTGCCTGCCCTCTGCCTGCGTCCTGCTTCTGCTTGCTCTCCCAGTGGCTGGTTCCTTCTTGTCCTGCAAGTCACAGCCCAAGACGACCTCCTTGAGCCCTCCTTTCATTTTAGCTCCTAGGCTGCTCAGAGCAGATACCACGAAACAGCTTGAATTTAAACAATGGAAGTTTATTAGCTTACAGCTGAGGCTGCAAGAATGTCCAAATCCAGGCATCATCAAGGCGGTGCTTTCTTCCCGAAGACCAGCTGCTGGCGATCCTGGGCTCCTCTGTCACATGGCAAGGCACATGGCGGCATCTGCTGGTCAATCCCTTCTCTCTGGGTTTCACTAATTTCAGCTTCTTGCTCCCTTAGGTTTTTCCTCTCTGGATTCATTCCATTTATAAAGGACACCAGTACTAGGATTAAGAGCCATCCTGAAAGAGGTGAGTCACACCTTAACTGACGTAGCCTCATCAGAAGGGGCTGCTAACAATGGGTCCACACCCGCAGGAATGGACGAAATTTAAGAACACATTTTCCTGGGGAATGCACAGCCTCAAAGCACCACGCCTTTCTCCCACATCATCCCCTTTATTCCCTTCAAAGAAGTGACTACAATCTGACCTGTCCTTGTTGATTTATTGCTTGTCTTTCTTAATGCAGCGTGAGCTCCTTGAAGCAGGGATCATCCAGCTGTTTATCACTGGACCCCTCCATGCCATAAGCAAGGCCTGGTCTGAGTTAGACATTATATACTGATTGAAAGGATTGATGAACGAAACTGGGATCTGGGCATTACTTTTGATGGCTATTACAATATTCCAAGCATGAAGTAATAAGGTCTTAGAAGTAATATATTGGAAATAGGGCAAGAATGGAAAAGATAATCATGTCTCTTCAAAAAGTAGAGATGGAAAATGAAAGAATGCTTGATTGCTTCTGTGCTATGTCTAGTTAATTCATTGCTTTTTCTCTGTTTGACTAAGGCTTCTTGTCTTAGTGCCTTCCCAGATTAGGGAGGCTTCACTTTTCTGGGTAAGATTTTCAAAGATTCTTTTGATAATATGAACAGAAATTACAAGATACTGAAGGACAGGTATTGATAAAGGAGTTTTATTCCCTCTTTATTCCACATGGAATTCAGTGCCAAGTGTGTCCAGATATTTCACAGTTTCCTGACTCTCTACCTGGAGGTGGAACTTTCTCTTGCCTAAGGAGCCCTGGGTGCTGAGCTGGCACGGTTTTCTCTGCAGCAGTGGGAGGTACCAGAGGGGCTGCCCTCAGGGTGGCTGGGACTCTGAACCTGGGCAGGTGATGATGCTACGGGGTTCCCAGGGGATGGGAATCTTCATTCCTATCACCTCGTTCAGGGCTGAAACGGGGAGCCTAGTGACAGCCATTCTGAATTTTCCTGTACTTGATTTGAGACATTGCAGAGATGACATTTCATGGGGTAAAATACTATCAAATGCATAATATATAAAATAGATAACATTAAATATTTACTCTGCGCCAGGCTTGGTTGTATGCACTGGATATGGATTAGCTCATTTAATCCTTGCAAGAACCTTATGAGGTGAGTGCTTTTTATACGTGAATGCACCTAGACACAGGGAGTTTAAACAATTGGCCCAGGTCACAGTTGGCCATGGCAGAGCTGGGCTTCTGGTATGTGCTTGCAGTCTGGCTCCGGCACCGACCCCCTTACCCCTGCCTGCCACCTTACAAGGGTCTTTTCCCTTGATGAACTGTGCTATCTAAGTCCAGGAAGGGCACACAGACCTTGGTGCTGGCATGTACTGGACCCAGCTTGTGTCGGCTCGTGAGAGCTGATTGTGCTCCCCTTTCCCTAATTCTGCATTCAGCGATGTCACACTGGGAGCTGAAAACTGGCCGTGGTGGGAGTATTTGCACCACAGAAATGAGCAGATGCTCCAAATCAGGGCTTTCCCCCCCTAGAGGGCTGGTTGGTAAACACTTACCGGCACCCCCTGCTTTCATGTACCTTGCATAAGAACAAGAGGATGCCATCTGCTTCCCAGGCAAAGAGAAAAGTGTCTGTTTTCATATGGTCTCAGGATTGTCATAGGGTGGTTTCCCAAAAGTCTCTCCTCACAGTTACGTAGGAGTTAGACTCGCATAGTAGTTACACCACAACTACATTTGACTTTTGCAAATTCAACTATACATGCCTATCAAAAAGAAAATCAGAGACACACGGATTTCAGTGGCGTGGGCAATCCTGCCAACTCTTACCCACTGGGAGCACTTCCCCAGCAGTGAGCCTGGATGGCAGAGCTACCAGAGCAGAGCACTGGTGCAGGGCAGTGCAGGGAAAGGAAAGTGGGCTTTGGGATCAGTCGGCTCAAATCCCGACTGTCCTCACCAGCTGTTTGGCCTGGACAACTCTTTTCCTCTCTGACTCTGTATTTTCTTGGAGGATGAAGTAAGATGGCCAGTGATTGTTCATGCCCTCAGCAGCCTGGGGAAGTTTCCATTCCCTGAGCCTTCCATGGTCCTACAGAGCCCCTCCAGGCAGGAAGAGGGCCAGTTTAGGCTGTGTCCTGAGATGTAGACTCCGTAGTGTGAGCAGTGAGGTAGCCAGGAGGCAGAGCACAGACAGCAGGAGAGCTGGCCTTCAGCAACACCGGTCAGTGGATTGAAAAGACAAGCAACAACAGAAAGCTGCTTTTGGCCAAGGTCACCCTAAAGAATGATTACATATGAATAGTGCAAGATTGCTAACAGAAACAAACACTGACAGCGAGAGCCATAGCTCCCAGGGCACCTAACCAAGACGATGCTAAACTCTGAAAACTGTCGCCTGGCAGACAGGTCACGTAAGACGTCCCCAATGTGATTTGTTGATGTGGTGACGTAATGGCAATAGGTATCACTGAGAACCAATGCTTTAGAAACAGGGCGTGAGTGGAGGCAGGACTGCTGCTGTCTTCAGCCGGGCTCATTTTCTGTTCCTCTTTCTGCTGCTTTTCCTTTTTTGGTCATTTACGTGGTGTCCCCTTTGCTTTGTTCTCTGGTTTACCCTCTTCTTCCTTCTGACGGTCTCTCTTTCTTACGTCTACGTGTGGTTGGGGGCCCAGCATTTTGCTGCCAACTTCCTCCGCCCTCGAGTCTCCTTCCAAGGCATCCTGAGGCCCACTGGGTGGTGAGAGGAAAACCAAAATCCTCCTTCCTAATCTCCAGCACTTTACACTTTTCCATGCTCCAAAGCTGGACCTTCCTTGCTCTCTATCCCACAGTCTAAGACATCCAAGACACTCATCCAACTGACGCCTATGAATGTCGGAGTTGGCCCTGGGCTTTAAACCGGGCACCGGGGCTGCCTGGCGCCTGCAAAGGGACAGTGGTAGGAGAAGTGGCCGGGGAGGAACAGAAGGTGGCGCTCTCCCCCCGGGGCAGGAGTAGCCGGCACTCCCCAAAATCACGTGAGGCACTTTCACGCTCTGGCTAATGCATCTCTTACCCCCTTTATTTCCAATGATATTTTGCAACGTTTAGGAGGCTGGGTGTGAGGACTTTATTTCCTAAAGACGTCATTAAAGCTCATCTCTGCAGGTGGACTCAAAAGCTGGACTGAGAGCTCTTGACAGGGTGCGTAGGTGCAGGTGGACGGCTGTCTTTTCAGCAGGACCCCTTTGCACACCCAGGGAAGGTCTACTGTGCTTCTTTCTGGTGATCAGCTTTACATGATGTTGAAGCTGATAAACTTCATGGCAGTAAGCTAATTAATTACGATTTAAAAAAACAGCCCTTTCTCAAAAGTGTGAAGGCAAGTGTGTCTGAGTGAGCGGAAGCCTGGGTGCGTTTGGAATAGGAGGCTCAGCCTAGGTGGGGCACGAGGGGCTTTTGCTGGGTGCTGCTGTGGTGGTGCAGGCGTGGACTCTGCAGCCTGGTGCAGGGGCGCCGTAGGTGCTGAACCAAACTACGCTGCCCCTTTCCACAGTTTGTTCCAGAAACTAGCCTGTCTTATCCGTGCCCACTTTCCCTTTACTTCTTTCCCTGGCGACTGCAGCAAAAACATTGGGGGATAAGGTGAAACCTCAGGGCCAGCCCGGGCAGCCCGGGGACGTTTTCCTTTTGGAGCCAGCTGGCACGCGCCTCGGAAGTCTGTGATGCTCGCGGGCAGCCAAGGGCCCGCCCTCCTTCCTCCCACCCGGACCCGCTTCCTGGTCCTCCGTGAAAACGACCTCGCTTCATGCCTGTGGAAACAGTATCTCAGCCTTCTTGCTTGTGATTTCAAACCACTTTAAAGTTCATAATTACATTTTCATTTGTCCAATCACATGACCCGTTTCTGATTTGCAAGATGTCCACTGTGTTCAAGACCCCTTGTTAGCTGGTCCGAAGACACGGACTCCTCAGAGCCTGAGCAGAAGCTAGCGGCCACAAGTGCTAACCATGCTTTCCCCAGCTGCATTTTAATACGGTGTTTGCTTTCACGAAAGGAGCGAAGAGCTTCAGGCCCGTGACAGGCTGAGGCGGGAGGCGATGTGGGGGCCGGCGGGCAGTTTAGTTCTGTCCAGTGCCACCCTTTATGAGAGGACTATGCGTCGCGGCACAGTCCCGGCGTCCTCCTCTCCGCAGCCTGAGCCCTGCTGGTGTGAGGCACGGCCTGCCCAGATGCCGGCAGTGCTGCCGCAGGACGCCGCGGAAGGCGCGCTAAGACGCTCTGTCCACTCTGGTCACTTTGGTCGTGACTCCGTCGCGCACTTGCGGTCCACGTGATTATTCATGATGACGTTTACTGGAGGTTTTTGCACTGGATGTTATAACGAACACACAAAGGATTAGCTGAAAATAATTAAGCCCATAGCAAGGAACACACCAGGTCCAAGTCATTAAACAGCCAATAAACAAATACACAACACACACAAGGAGCTGCAAATCCTGTGTAACCTGGCAATCCAGGAATTCCTGCCTTAACTTACGGCAAGGAGACGGCTCTGCTCAGTCCATGTAGAGGTGCTCCCCACCTTTCATCTGATTCTGGGCTGTGATTCATTATTTCTCTGTGACAGACTATTCAGCTTCCCCATAGGTCTGTGCTGAGATGTGTCCTTGACTCAGAGCTTTTATACTACTTGAAGAGAATTCTCAGGCTTTCCAACTGCAGTTGTGAAGAGTTCCATCTGCTGTATTTCTTTAGTTCTAATTACTCCTCTTCCTAAGTCCTACTGCATGGGTCTGTGTAATGCTGGAACTTCTGCAGGGTGTCCTTTTTACAGTGAGCTCACAGCACTGGTCACCTGGGAATGTTGACTCTTTCCTTTGCTTCAGTTCATTTTTCTCAGCTCTCTCACCTAGTGGAGATAGGGTGAGTAGTTACATAAATAATTATGGCTTTTAATTGGGAAGAGAACAACTTCTGAGTCAAGAACTCCTGAAAAGTCTTTCCTTTATGGAAGTGTCATTAACATTAGGCTACTGCCTGTGTCTCTTTGGAATGGGTGAGCACAGAGGACTTTAACATTTTTTTTTTGCCCCATCTCAGCAAACCGAGAGAGGGTTTTCTCTCATCCTATGGTAGGAGTGAGGCCAAGACAGCCAGCTGTGCAGCCTTCGCATAGCCTCTCTGCTGAAGGTCCGTGGCCCTTCTCCTACAGGGAAGCCAGTGCAAAGGAAACAGGCTGTGCTGCTAACAACAACATGCTGGGAGTGGTGCGGCGGCCACAGGAAGCAGAGGAGCTTGTGGGAGTCCTGTCCAGTCCTAGGCTTTTCCTACCCCTCAGACAGCCTCACCAGCTTAGTGGCTGGTTGCTGGGTGTCCGGGAGTACCCGGTGGGCTTTCAGAGGTCTCCCTTCACCACCCGTAGCCAAGCTGCACCGGCTTGCCTGCTTCCTGTCTCTGAAGACTGGTTGGAGCGGATGTAGTCAGCACGTTGAATTCTGGGCTGAGTTGGGGATGACAGACTTGGAAGGACTGAGGACAGGTGATGGGCTTTGTTTATGCTGAGCTGTAAAATGCGTTTATCACCTGAGCGCCAGTGTTGAGAGCCCCCTGATTCAAGGTGGTGTGAATGGGGGTGTGTAGTCACGTCTCCTTTCCCTGCTCTTGGGAGCTCGCTGTGACCCACTGCTTTCCTTACCCCAGCGTAGCCACTGTACAGAGAACTAACTGGAAATGACCGAGTGTTTGCTTTCATTCTCACTATAAATCATTAGAGCCAAAAGGATCTTGGTTTGGTGGCTCTGAACTCCTAATCTTTGAGTTTCCTCAAGGTCAGAAGTTTTTAAAAACCAGAAGTTTGTTGAGTCTGGATTCTGACACTTCTTTGTTTGGGAGTGGGATGGACTGGAGAGGACTTTTAAAAGTCTCTTGTTAAAAGTGTTTCTCCTGATTATCTCCTGAACGGGTGGCACGAGATTTGGCTTCTTTATGTAGGGAAGTCTTTCTTCACTGAAGTGGAGGAGGTAGAAGTGCTTTGAGGACCGGGGCTGCTTTATGCAGTACTTAACACAGTGGAAGGAAGGTACTCAGGATGCATTTGTTGATTAGGTGATTCGAAAGTCGGCGCTAATATGCTGCTCGACTCCTTTCTCTATTAATAAAAACAAATGTAATCCTGGCACACAAACTGTAATCTGGAAATGGATTTTAGAAATCCACTCTACTGATAAATGGGCCATTAGAGCCCACCACTGCTGAGCTAAGAAGGCACATTAGACTAGATGGAGGTGGGAGCTGAGAGAGAAAGGGGGGTTATATTTAACTCCTTCACGATGTTGTTAGAGAAGAAAGTTTAGCCCTTAGGTTTTCATCTGCCTAATATTCCCACTGACACCTGAAACACCATAGTGTTTGTCATAAAAATTGTCAGACATTTTTCAGTGAACTGTGAAAGGCCTGAGATTTTGCTTTCCTGGTGAGATAATAAGCTAGCCTGCTGCAGTTTCACCGATGCTGGCCGAAGACACAAGACTCCTGGGCCAGAGACAAAGGGCCTTATTGCTCACAGCAGCAGCAGTCTTGCGGCAGGCCCCAAGGCCCGGTCCCTGTGGGGCAGTCTGAGGAGGCCAGTGATGCCTGCACACAGGCTGGTGCGTGGCACAAGAGGAGCTCTGGAGCCAGGGAACCCAAATCTTTGACAAGGCAGCGAGCATGCCTGTCCTTTGCTCCCGTGGGTGTTGCTGTTTGTATTTCTAAGGCTTTTTTCTAGACAAACGTCCTTGGAAAGACAGTCCAGAATGGAAGAAGCCAGTGCCTTTGCTCGCGTCATGTGCAGAAACGTGGAGGTCCCCTGGAGAGCTGTTTCCCAGTAGAGCTCTCTCAAATAGGTGGTGCCTGTGTAGAACACAGGCTATCTTCAGGCCACCATCTCAGTCGGAGTACAGTTCTCACTGCCTCCAGTTTCTGCTCTCCAACTGTGCTTGGAATTACCTGGGAAATGTTTGATTTCCTTGAGTCTGGACCTTGAGGAATCTCAGAGATCTTTGCAATGAAAGAAGAGAACAGCTCCCCTGGGTCTCTGGTAGGAGGATGTAGCTTCTTTAGTTCTGGGGCCAATAGTGACACCTGTTTGATCAACTCCTGGGGAGGAGAGGGAAAAAAATTGCAGTATGGGAGAGACTGGGCAAATAACAGATATGAAAGAAAGAGGGAGGAGACCAAAGGCTCCCCCTGATATAATGGCTATATAATGTGAGGAATGAGAACTAATTATCTGACAGAGGTTGACAACCACTGTTTATGAAAAGGTTGATGTGTAGGAAAGAAGAGAGAAAGAGGAGAGAAAAAAGGAGAGAAAGAAAATCTATTGCATTATTTACATCCAACTGCATTAGTTAAAAATTTTCCTTGAATATTTTTATCTGCCTTTTCTAATAGACTCAGGGACAGTATTTAGCATCTACTTATGAAAAGTAAAGCAGTGAGTCATAGAATTCTGGTAAGGCTAAGGCCCCAGAGGAAACTGTGTGGGTAGCAAAGAAATCAAGCTTTCATATATTGAACTAGGTGCAAAAGATAAATATTCTTTAAAAAAGACCCTCTATTTAGATTAGTGAACGATCTAAGGGAAACTTGAAAAAAAGGTGTTATGTAAGTAAAAAGTGAATGCTTGACGGCTACACCTGGAGTTTTCTACAGGTAGGAATGGGGATCCTACCAGCTCTACTGGGTTTTAACTGTGTACATGAAGCCAGAAGGCACTATCCTAATTTAACTTTTCAATCTTCTCAATATCCGTATAAAGCTTTTTAAATCTCTTTAACAGTAGAGGAAACAGTGTACACCAACTCGCCTATCAGGGGGCCAGAAGCATAAATCAAGTCACCTGACTCCAAGTTCAGATTTCTATCACAGTGTTGCCGTAATGGGAACTGCTAAGGTGGAGAAGCAAGGAGAAAACAAGCCGCCCGCTCCCCTCCCTCTGCTCTGTTGACATCCTCTCTAGGCTGGGAGAGGCACTGGCAGGAAGGTGTTTTCACGCTGCCCCATGGAGCCCTGCAGGATGAAGTCATGAGGGCAGCGGTCCCAGGCAGACGGAGGTGTGAGGAGGGGATTTGCTGCTCCCGTGGGGGGGCGCCGAGGAGCAGCATGCAGGACCTTTCCCACAGAAAACCTCTGTTGTAAAGGGCAGAAGAGTAGAGCTTGTCTGAGGGAGCTGCCCTCAAGAACAGTATCCTCAGATTCGTGTGCTCTGATGCTCCCAGCAGCAGCTGGAGTTCCTCATGAAGCACGTGGTCTTTCCCTCGTCATCTAAGAGACTCAAACTCATGTACTGAGAACTGACTGAGCTGGAGGCCCGGCTCTCCTGCAGAATAGCTATGTGTCTTGCTCAAGTCCTGGGGTCCTTGGAGAGGACGAGATGAGGGTACAAAGTGTTAAGTCCTAGATGAATGCAAATAAGCATTATTTTCTTTAGGTTCGTGCTGTCCTAAAAGTTCTTGCCAATTCTAAAACACTTCCAGCCACCAGTGTCCCACTAGAGGCTTACCTAGCAGAGCCCTTGCTCCTGTGCGTTCCTTAAACCCTGTGGAATATAAACGCTGATTTTAATGGAATATCGGTGCCATTCAACGACCGTCATTCCACTCCTCACGTGCTCTCTGCTTATTCTATAAATACCGTGACAGGGTGAAAGCTCCCAACATCATGGAATCTGGTATTCTGTGTCAAGAAAGGTGACAAACACAAATAGGTGTTGAAGAACAATGTGTGTGGACTCGCAGGCAAGGCTGACCTGACAATGACGACCTGCTTCACACTTCACTGGAAGGAAGGTGAGTGGTAAGTTTATTTCCAAACGCCTTCAGAAAAGGAGCCTCGGCTGCATTTAGAACCATGAAGAGAGAACTCAGTAGTGAGAAGAAAAGGAAGGAAGGATGCCCCGCCTTTCCCTTCTTACGGTCCTAAGCCAGACTCTCCACTTTCCCTCAAAGCAGCCCTCCTGGTTGGAGTCCTTATTCCTGATCTAATCACAGCTTCCTAAGCACAAAACCCCCGAGTCATTTATTACTGCAGCCTCTTCCACACACGCGGATCCAACCAGTAAATCAAGTCCTGTTGTTTCTGCCTTCAACATAATTTCCATCGCGGTCCCTTGCTGTTGCCGTGGATACCGTCGCGTCTCCGGTTTCTGCTTCACGCCTAGACAACCGCAGCCTGTGCTCCGGTCTACTCTGCACACAGCCGCTGCTGGACTAATTTCTTTTGTCATGTCACTTCCCCGTCCAGAACCTGCAGAGGCTCCTGGCTTTTCTTCCTTGAAGTCCACGTTCTTTAACTTACTAGCAAGGGCTTCCACAAGCTGACCAGCTCTGCGGCAGCCCTGGTGTCCTGGTGGGAAACTGAGAGGACGGCACAGGAAGCTGCTGAAGGAGGCTGGAGGGACTCCCTCGGGGTGGACCCGCCCTGGGCCAGCATGCCTGGCTCCCTGGGAGGCCCCACGTAGGCTGCAGCCTCCCCAGCCCCCGGCAGGGCCCTGGGGCCTGCCTGCTCAGCCTCATTCCTCTCTGCCCCTGAGCTCGGCCCTCCCATCGAACAACTCTGCCCTCCCTGAGCATCCTGCATCTAATTTGACCGCTGTACCTGGGCCCATGTTTTGAAATCCTCTTTTGCTTTCTCATGTATGGATCCTGCCTGCCTGCCCTTCAGAACTCACCGCAGATGTTACTCCCCTGGGAAGCCTTTCCTGGCTCTGCGGTCTGAATAAATCGACCTTGTTAGTTCCCAGAGCACCAAGCATTACTTCGATCACAGCTTAGAAAGGTCAAATATGATAACCCACATCTCAGATGGGCTGAAGGATGCACTTACAATTTTTTGGTAACTGATTTCATCTTGCTCGGTAGTTCTCGTTTCTGGCACTGTTAGAAAACCTTGAACTTGCCAATTTCAAGGTAACTAGTCTCTTTTGGTTAAATAACCAGACACTTCAAAAGTTCTAAGTCGCCTCTCAAGGCTTTCCTCTTCATTTACTGTAAAATGAAGCCTCACCCTTCCTTGTCAGAGCCTGGGAACAGGGGCAGGGCTGCTTGGGTTAATGGGCCAGGGAGAGGGGAAGGGGAAGCTTTACACGCTCTCCCCCTCGGCTTGATTCTGGCCCTGTGGCCAGGAGACGCCTCTGCTCGCGTAAAGCTGCTCCGTGTGTGGCTCTCCAGGGTGGGCGCTGCCTGGACGCTGCTCCCAAAGGCTCGTCGCCGCCTGCTGACTCGGCCCGATGCTGGCTCTTGGGGCTTTGGATTCCCACTGAGCACTTTTGTCCCCAGCCTGGCCTGCCTTTGCCTCTAGTATGTTTGCCAGCCAGCGGTCATGGTCCGTTTCCACGAGGCATCCGGAGCACCTGGATGCCTTCCACATCATGTAAGCGTTGAGGGGGAGACAGAAAGGAGAGGCTCACACAGCTGAGGCCCCGGGAGACACGAGCCATTTGTCTGATAGCTCACGGCTGAGACTGATACAGCAGGCCAGGAGAGGAGCCCTGTGCCAGGACAGAGAGGACTGCAGGACCGCTTAGGCACGAAGCCTCGAGTGGCTGGGTCCACGAGCTCAAGAGGAAAGGGCTGAATCCCGGGCAGAGAGCCCTCGCCATCTTGCCTCATACGTGGCAGCTGACTTTGGGGAGAAAGCACTTCTCATGGTGCCTTGAGCTGGACTTTTCACGGCCTTGGACCGTAAGCTTCTATCCCAAGTGAACTCCCTTTATTAAAGCCAACAGGTTTCAGGCACTTTGCATCGGCACCCCTTTGGCAAACGAATGCATGTGGGTACAACAAAAGCAAGGTTAAGTCTACCTCCCATCCTCCCCTGGTCCAATGGGGACCCCAAGGGAAAATAAAGTCTTACAACATCACATCCCCAGACTGGGAATAGCACACACATAATGGAGAAGACGGGTAATCAACATTCTGGAACCTTCCGGGTTCCTAAGCAACTGGCATTTGCCTTGACTAGTCAGGTGAGAATCTGCAATCCTGCCAGCTCCTGCCAGTAGAGGCAAGAACTGGATGAGTGCTCTGTTGCTTTCAGTAGTCCTGGAGAGAAAACTGCAGCGTCCTTATTTTGATGGAGCTGGTTGGGAGTAGTCCTGGCGCTTACGGAGAATGGACAGGATGCAGGGATTGGGAGGCCCATGCACAAGAAATGACGATGTAGCAAGCAACTTCAGTTATTGAGCTCATACTATGTGCCACGGCTCTTCGAAGAGCTTTACAGAAGTTAATTCACTTGGAGCCATTTGTCCCAGGTCACACAACCAGAAAGGAGCAGAGCTGAGATGTGAACCATGCAGTGTGACTGCAGAGCATGCCCTAGCCTCTGTCTTGAGGCCCTGACCCACCTGGGCAGCCCACCTGTACAATTCACACCTATTATTTGTGCCTAAATTCAAACTGTTGCTCTACAATCAAACTGGACAAGCCTGTTTTGTATTTCAGGCTTATGGTCTTCAACAAACCTAGGGAGAATCTGTTGATCAAAAGGAGAAAAGTTTGTTTCAAGTAACAGATGTATAAGGAGGGTCCAAAAGAAAATTCCCAAAAGGAATATTTCCTGGGAAAGCCCACTAATACACTGATCATAGATAATTTGCTTTCATAATCTAAGTAGTGTCCAAACCTTTTTTTAAAGGGAAACTTTGTTTTTTTCAAATAAAGTCTCACAGTAAGTGAAGTAGATCAAAGTGAAGCCGCAGTGGGTGCAAATGCAGTGGAGAGCTTGGGGTCTTAAAAGCTGCGTGTCTACCACTGTCCCCTCCTCCCCCACCTCTGACCTCCGTCAGCATGGCCGAGGGATCCGCCCTCTGAAGCCCTTTCCATGACGCATTTCACGAATCCATCACATCGCTTCTATGTACTAGGAACTTTGTTATATTCTGCTCCAAAAATTAAAAAGTACAAGTGTAGTTAAAGGAAAGGGCTACATTTAAAAATATAGCCTAAAACGTATGCTATGGTACTTTATTTGAGCACACACATACACAAACACAAGTTTTAGTACAGCAAGGAGGATAGCTGTTTGTTTACTTCACCAGGCACGCCCATCAATTCTGTTGGGACAAAAGGAAACGTAACAACATTAATTTCACTCTTCATTATTTCTTACAGAACTAAAATTTAGTCCTCTATGTTGACAATGGGAAACTACCTGAAAATCTAGTCTGTTAATTATATATGGCTAGCAGTTTAGCATAGTGAAGTCAGAAAGGTCTTGATTCCATATCAGTAGATTTTGGGCAAGTTCATTGACATCTCTGTGCCTCAGTTTCCCTATCTGGATGTGGGTATAATATTTATACCTAGTAAGGATGTTCTGAGTATAAATGAAGCCACAGAGGTAAAGTGGGAGTCTTAGTCACCTGCTAAATACCGTACAGTGGGTGGGCTTAGCAACAGGTCTCTATCGGCCATGGTTTAGAGTCTAGAAGGCGTGCGTTCTCCCGGGGTCAGTTCCTTCTGGCTGGCAGACAGTCTTTGGGGCTCCTTGGCTTTTCCATCATGTGGCAGTGCACACGGCTTCTCCTTTCTCTTTGGGTGCCATTAGCTTCCAGCTTCTGGTGGCTCCCCATGGCTTCTCCTTCATGTCCAAGTTCCTTTGCTTATTGACATGACTCCAGCCATGTTAAGACTAAAGCTCACTCTCAGTCGGTTCGGGCCACCTTTAATAACATCTTCAAAGGTCCTGTTTACAAATGTGTTCACACCCACAGGCCCAGGTTTGGGACCTGAATGTGCCTGAAATGATTCAGTTCCCAACAGTGAGATGGTACCCAGCATGAGCTATTATTATTACTAGGCTAGCAAAATAATATCTTTGTGTTGTTAGCATTGTTCACATATGGTCACAGCTCAATGAGCAGTGAATAAAGGACAGTTCATTCATGTGTGTCTGATATGTGCCAGACACAGCTGTTAGGTACTAGGTAGACAAGTTTGTATGGTCCTTCCTCTATCCTCGAGGAGTGTACCATCTAATGGTGGAGTCAGAGAAGTAAACCAATGGCAACCATCTGTAGGGACTGTGAAAAAGGTCATCTGTCAGTTTTCACAGGGTATGACGTTAACAGAGAAAAGGAGGACACCTAAATGCAACTTTGGCATTAGAAAAGGTTTTCAAGAGGATGATGAGCTACAATTTGAAGAATGGGTTGGCAGGTCATAGAAAAAGAAAGCAACAGAGTCCAAAGGCTTGGAGATAGGAACAGCCTGACAGATACTGAATTTGTAGTAATTTAGTATGTCCCAAGCAAAAGGCACACAGAAGGGGATACCTCAGTTAAGTAAGTGCTACATCTTGTAGGGCACTGCACACGAAGAAGAAGAATCTGAGCTTTTCCATGCAAAATGAAGAACTGTTAAAGGAGTTTAGCCCAGGGAATTGACTGAAGGGACATGATCAGATTTGCATTTTAGAAACATGACTCGGGGAAGAGAAGGAACTGTGGTCCAGACAAGCTGGAAATGGGCGACCAGTTAGGCAGCTATTGCTGTAATCAAGTGTGAAGTAGGGGAGCAGATTTAAGACATATTTAGAAGGCAGACTCGACTGGAATTGGGTGAGTGTTGACCTGCAGCAGGAGTGGGAGAGAGGCAGAAAAGTACAGACAACAGCTATTTGCTTCTGGTTTGGATGACTGAGGAAGATTGTTATTCATCAAGGTGACAACTGCAAAAAAGTGCACCGATTTAGTAAGGAAAGAACGATTCGGATGAACTGAATTTGAAGGCCTCTGGAGTTTCAAAGTGGAAATCCCATGAGCATTTGGATGTAGAGTTCTGGAGTTTAGCAAAGAATACAAGCCAGAGAAATGTTTGGAGTTAATAATACATAGATAAGAGTTGAAGCTGTGAATATAGATGAAATTCTCCAAGGAGAGTACATTGAGTAGAAATCCAGGATAAATAACAGAGCCACGGAGAATGCCATATATTTAAAGACAATAGAATATACAAAGGCGATTGGAAAGAAGCAACCAGACAGTTACAAGGGAAAAGAGAAAGAGCCAGGTAATAGAATACAAAGGAAAAAATTCATAAAGGGTAAAGTGGTCAGGAGCATCCAATGCCACCAATGTCAAGTGGAACTTGGAATTAAAGGACGTCACTGATATTTTGCAGGGAGAGTAGAGTCAATACAAGAGCTGAAGTAGACGCTGAATATAGATAGCATGACTAAAGGGAAGGAGAGATGGGGTAGCTGCTTATGGAGGGGAGTTGCTTGAGGTTAAGGAAGGGAAGTTTTTACATGGAAGAGATGAAAAAAGCAAGGCACAAGCTTCCACAGCAAAGGAGCCAGGCTGAGTGGTGAGATTGGGAGGCTCCACCTGAAACCACCCGAGAGCCATTTATTTGACCCTTTGTTCTTTCAATCTCCCAGGTAAAAGGCAAAGATATGTGGAGATGGGTAAGCCTTTAAACATCCTAGGATTGATAGGTTGGCAGTTAGTTGAAATCAAGATCTGGTGGGGAGTGGGAAAGCAGATAGGTGCCTGGAAAAGGGAAGTAAGGAGGGGATGAAGAAGAGGTAAAGGCTGGTGGGAAGGGTCCGAAGATCAGACTTGTGGTCAAAAGTCACCCTTCCTAATGGTCCTATGAAAGCCATCTAGGCTGTGTTAGAAGCTAGTTATGAGCTTAAGAAGGCTTACAATCTCATTCGCTTTGGCTTAGGTGGATCTTAATTCTGTTTGCATTTCATGGAGATATGGATGACAAAGGAAGAGAAAGACCATATTGAGAAGGAAACCGGCCTGAAACCAGAGCGCTCCATGGAGAATTAAGCCCTGAGCAGATCAGCTGCACATAGGGACTCGGGAATGGTCGTGTTTGAAGGCTGGGGTAGCGCTCCACACGAGGTACAGCCCTCAGTGCCCCGATGCGGCACCCTTAGACCTCCAGCTTTGACTTCCCCTCTGACCTCTTATATACCCACCAGCCTTTCTGAAATCCCTTTGTAGTTGTCTAAAAGGAATCTCCAAATTAACACATCCAATACCCAACTCTTGATTTCCCACCCCCCACCTCACAAATCTGTGCCTCTCCCAGTATCAGTATACTGGTGATACTCTCACCAGTATCAATGCCATTGCCTCACCAGAATTCTAGAAGTTGTTCCCATTTCTCTCATGCAACCCATCAGCAAGTTCCGGCAGTTCTCTGCTGAGTCATTGACGTCCTCCCATCTTCACTTGACTACCCAGTCCAAGCCATCATCATTTCTTACCTGGACTACTACAGTTGCCCCAAACTGGTCTTTCTGCTCCATTTTTGCCAGCCTGCAATCTACTTTGCAAACAGCAGCCTCAGAATCCTTCAGTGGCTTTTCACTGCCCTACCCCAGGCCCTGGACCCTGATAACCTCTCTGACCTCATCTGCTATTTTTCTTCTTCCTGTCCACTTTCCACCAGCACCTGCCTGCCCCATCTTCCTTAAAGATGTTCTTATCTTAAGGTTCTTCTTTCTGCTTGGAAATGTCTTCCTTTAACCCATGCCATTGCTGCTTCCTTATTGTCCTGATCTTGGTTCAAAGGTTACCTCCTTAGAGAGGTCCCCCTGGCCACTGGATCTGGAGAAATTCACCTCAATCACTCCTCCTGCAGCACCTCTTTTAACTTCCTCCACAGACTTTTCACTACCTGAAATGATCATTTTAATTTATGCGTTTATCACCTGAATCCTTCCACTAAAGCACAGACTCCAAGGGGGGACAGACCTCAATCCGCTTCACTGCCGCCGTCCTAGAATGCGGAGCAGTGGCACAAAGCAGGTCCTCAGTAAGCTCGTGAGGACTGGACACAGCGCCCTCCAAACATGCTGGGTAGAAGATGGCAAGCAGAGCGCCCTGTTCTCAGAAGGGGTTTCTGCTCTTGTGAAAAGATGAAACAAGAACACAGTATTCATCGCCTTAACAATAACAGTTCTGGATTCTTCCGGTTTCAGAGCAAACGTGTTTGAAGGTGAAAACAATGTGCTGTTGATCTCCCTTCCTGGCTTAGCACAGAACCAGGAAGATAAAATCAGTGATTTCAAAATGAGTCACTGGAAACAAGTAGTTTTCAAAGAACACACCTTGACGTTTAAACCAGGTGACTCTAAGTGAGGAAGAAAAACATGACACTGTTTCAGAGCTTGTTAACTCTTCAGCAGTTCATTGGGCTCATCAGGTAAATTATGTCCACTGACGCGTGGCCGATGGCACACTCAGGCCTCGAGTGCCTCTGAATGCTTGTGGATGGTGTTTTCCCTGATAGCAGATGGTTAATTGTCATAACCAATACTTTTAAAAGTGGAAACTGTTCTAAAATTTTTCCCTCCATTAAGGGAAGCAGTGGAAAAAAACACGGCCTTTAGAGCAGGATAGAGCTGGGCTGCTTCCAAGTTCTGCAGCTGAAAAATCTGATGACCTGGGCACTTAGCCCCCTGCGCTGCAGTTGTTTATCTGTAGGATGGGACTAACGGCAGGGCAGCTCGCAGATCTGTTGCAAGGATGAAATGGTGATTGTGAAAATGTCCTTGGGCAGGAAATGATAATTGCTATGAATGCTACTAGTAAAGCATTGCTCTTAAAAGGATCCTTTTAAGCCCCATGGATCCTTTTCCAGTGCCTCATTGTCATGGTTATGGGCAGGTAATTTCTGCGATGTCTTATTCTAATGGCTGGAGATGCCTGTGGTGGGCAAGCCAGCAGCAGCATTAACATTGTGCTTTCCTGAAAACATCTCTGATGTCAGATTATTTTTACTCATTTAACTCCTTCTCGTGGAAATCAAGGGAAACACGGCCGGCCAAATGGGTGCCCTTCAGGGCAGCACAGCAGGGCCACCTTCCTGTCAGGTGGATGAGCCAGTTAAAGGCTGCCCTTCCACAGGTGAGTCTCTGCCCTCCGCAAAGGCCCCTGCTCTGCCGTGATCCGGCGGACAGGCTGTAAAGCAAGGCTTCCCGAGTTTCTTCCATGCTGTGATGAAACGCGTTGGGGAATTAGAGGTTCACAGAGCACAATGGCATCTGCAAGTCTCTAAAGTGTCCCAGCAAAGAAAAAAAATCAGTTCTGTTGAAACCAATCTTTCTTATACTGTTAGACTACACACTTTTTAAAAGAGAACACCTCCTAACAGGAAATTTGCTTCTTACAGAAGACATTTTAAGTCTCACTGCTGTAAGAAAACGCTAAGTTTCTTTAAAATAAAATCAAACAGGCCTTCAGCGTTGTCCCTGGAAGAAGAAGCTCTTGGAGGGGCAGAGACCCATTCTGACCCCTAAATCTTCTCACTTCCCCAAGTAGCAGTTCTAGTGTGATCACACCTGAGCATTTACATAGGAAAAAACATCATTTATTATCCATTGCTTTCCTTTTATTTTTCCTTTACATTACAGTTAGGGGATTGTATTGATTTCTTTATTCACATGTGCTGATGGTTTATAGTATCTCTGAATTTTATCTCAGGGTAGTGAAGGGAGATTACAAAATACCTGTTCAAGAAAGGAGGTGGTGTGGCAGGGTTGGGAACCGCCCTTCCAGGGGCTTCTTCCTTAATAAGACAAGGCCTTCTCCTTTCAGTTTTGTCCCAAGCTCAGTTGATTTCCCTTAAAACTGACAGAGGCTTGAGTCAAAACAAAACAAAACAAAACAAAAACACAACAAAATAAAACAAAAACACAACAAAACTTAGCTAGTTTCTAAAGGGAAAAAGCAGGGGAATAATTATGGGGACTTGGAAGAATGCAGAGGAAAGAGTCAAAGCAATCTGTGCTACAAGATATTACTTGCAGCAGTATTTTGTGGGCTCTGTCCCATTCCATGTGTGCCCCGGAGATAAAGAAATGACTAACCTGAATCTTTTAACTTTCTCGTACCTGGTTTCTCTCCATGAGTTGATTATCAATTTTTAAATGCATCACACAATAAACGCTTTCTGAGAAACCCAGGTCCTTCAAAGCCCAGGTCACTAAAGACAGTGATTTACTTTCCCCTTGTATTTGTTAGAATTAGGTTCAGCTCTTTGTGGCAGAAAACCCAAATATGGTGGCTTAAGCCAGAAGGTCTCATGACCTCGTGAAAAACTCGAGGTCCGCGCCAGGGTGGTGTGAACTTGTCAGGAGCCCTGAGGGCGTCGGGAGTGGCCCAGGGAGTCCGTGGAAGCTCTGGCCATGACACCCCTCTCAGCCCAGAGAAAGAAGACAAGGGAGGAGAAGACTCTGCCCTGTCCCTCTGAGGACACGTTCCAGGTCGCACGCAGCACTTCCATTGCGTGCTGTCAGCAGCTGGCGGGGCAGCTGCGCCTCCTTGTCCATGGCAGCTGCCTGCCAAGTGCGCGGTGGACGTAGTCCTTGTTCCAGGCACACCCACAAGTCCAGGTACACCAGCAGGTCCAGGAGAAAAGGAGGAAAAGGCAATGTCTCCACCACCTCCAGGGTGTCGGGGTCCGTGTTTGCAGCCCTGCTGCTTCCCCGTGCGGCTCCCTGAGGGATGCTTTACACGCGTCAGGGACCGCCAGCCGCCCTGAAGGGTCTGATGGCCACGCTGTGTCCTCCAGTACCATAGCAGCACGCACGGGGTGGGAGCTTGGCACGCTTTATCAGGGTGGGAGAGCGTGTTTTCTCATGCACGTAGATGGAATGTTTTCTCTGATTTCAGCATCAGTGACAGGGAAAACATCTTCAAAATTTTCTTCTGCTGTGTGTTTTCTTAGGAGGTAACGGTTTATGATTCTTCCTCCAATCTGTATCTAATCTGCTGATGACACGTCGTGGTTTGAAACACCAGTGCAGCCCTTATGAAAATGCACATGATTCAGTCAGCTTCAGGGACTCATAAAATAGTTTGATTTTTCATTGAGCATTGAGCCAGAAATAGGATAGTTATGTTGTTACGTGGCTGAGAACACAAAGCAGTGGAAGTTCCTCAGGGTATGGAAGGTGCACCTTTTGATAACTCCCTGTGCTCTTGGATGGACCGGGCCGGTTGCTGCGGTGGGCATCAGTACCCCGGCAGGTGAGCTGGGCCTGCTGCTGCAGGCCACACTTGGTGCCCTCCGCTGTCCAGTCTCAAAGCTCGCCTTGCTCTGAGCAATCATGATGACAGTGACAGCAGAGCTGATGTCAAAGAGCGTCCTCTCCATATGCACAGGAAATAGTCTTGTATCACAACCCCTCCTGTATCTTTCTGAGAATTCCCCAGGAATGTTTCCATGCGCCGTAAATCTGTGCTGCTTGTGATTTGGCCCCAGCTGGTCGCTTTGTCCCCTGTAACTGCCCTGCTTCCTCGGCATCAGCTTCTCAAGGCTCCACTGAGCCGCCCAGTGACCCTCCCTTAGTCCCCAGAGCATGGCTGAGTGACCAGCAGAAGTGACCAATGGCCTGGGGAATTGAAAGGGAAGGGAGAGAGGAAGGCTGCTCCTGAAGGCCCTCGGGCATGGCCCTCGGAGGGGAAGCCCCCTCCTGACTAAGTTTCTCAGCAGCCTCTGAGAATCACTTCCTTCCCCTACGGTGCCTTGGCTGTGCCCCATCAGCTTGCCCTGCCCCAGCAGCGGCACAGGGCGGGCAGGCTAGGTTCCTGGAGAAGCTCCATGTGCCGTTTGGTTCCACCTCCAGGCAGTGAGCGGGAGCCATGCCCGCAGACAGCTAGCCTGACCAGGTGCCATGCCTGGGCAGGGCCAGAGCAGAGGCAGGTGTCTGTCGTCTTCTCGTCCCACCCCAGAGGGAGAGCTCCATTACGCCCCCTCCCCTTGGCACGCTGCCCAGCTGTCCTCTCCTGGTGGGCGGCCGACACAGTGCCCGAGTACCTGCGCTCTACCTGAGACGCTCGTCCCGCCAGGTTGTGGTGTCCACTCGCTCCATCTAACACTGGCCTAGTCGATACTGTGCAGGTACTTTGTAGGTGGGATTAACATCTACAACAGCTGGCCTTAAGTAAGAGTGATGAACCCCCACGATGTGGGTGGGCCTCGTCCAATCGGACTTGCCAGCCCCACAATCCCACAAGCCGAGTCTTCACAATAAGTCTCTCCCCATCTCTCTACAGGGTGTGTGTGTGTGTGTGTGTGTACATATAGCCTGTGGGTCCTTTCCCTGGGGAGCCCTGGCTCACACTCCACCTTTACCAAGGCCTCCACGTTTATTTGTGTTTTTCAATCTCTCCTTTTCTATTTCCAGTCTTTGCAGCCTCGGTATTTACTGCCATTTTACTCATATTTCTTGGATTGCGAGGCATATACATATTGCCATCCAATGAGAGTTTTTCTTTGCTGTCATCGTCCTGGTGACCCTGGGATGGATTTAGGTCCACAGCATTTTGCGGCTCCTTCATTTATGGTTGGGTGTTCTCAGAAATTGCTTTTCTACTGCCAAGGAGGTTTTTCAATTTTTTTTTTCTTTGCTTAAATTTCTCAGCCATTTTACACTGGAGCCATTCCAGAATTCTGGTGGTTCCAGGGGGCTCCAGTTAGGGGGGTCAGGGTTTTCCTACAGGAAAACCTACAGGTTTACCTACAGGTAAATTCTGATGATGGTCCTTAGTTCTCACCCTGATCTGGAAAAGGATGTCTGTGGGTTGTTGATCCCTCAGGGAGATGCAGGGCTAGTCTGTCCCTCACAGACTTTTGAGGAGCCCACGTTGGTTAGATATGAGGCTTGAAATTAACTGTGAAGAGAAATAAATTCTGTGTGAAACACTCAGTAAATAATAGGAGAAAACACCAAGAAGGACTGGGAGAGAAAGATTGGGAATTCTTTGGGTTGTAATGAAAACTTAACTAAAATGGCGTAAGCGTCAGGGGGCCCGTTGGATGGGACTTGAGAGCAGGTAGAGCTGGCCTCCAGGCCGACTGGAAGCAGGACCCTCCTCCTGGAGCTCTCCACCTCTGCGTCCCTTCACCCGAGGGCGCCCTTTTGCCCCGTGGCAGCAGACTTCCCCCACGCATGGACAGGGCAGCTCAGGGCTCGCCTGACCGAGGCGTTGTTCTCGGCCCTTGGCTTTAGGGAACTCTTCCAGCTCAGTGACCATGCAGGGACGAGTGGACCTTTCTCCACCTGCCCAGGGCCTGTAAGTGGCGGTGAAGGGTTCTGGGTGGCCCAGCTAAGGGCCCGGCCTAGCCCATGTGCTGATGACGTGCTGCCCAGACGCTAGTCCAGCCCTGGGGCAGGCGGGGTGTGTGCATGCGTATGTGGGGGGCACTGTAACTGGCAGCTGCCCAGAGTCACATTACCTTTTAGGAGGAGTAGAAGCAGTTACCCTCAAAAAGCAGTTTCTAGAAAAGGAAAAAGGGACATTAAACAAACCAAACAACTTACATTTACTACAGACATGAAAGAAATTTTAAAAACTGTTCAGCTTTGGAAAGAAAGTAGGATACTGACACAAGAAATGTAGAAGGAAAAAGGACAAATTTCTGGAGAGGATATGAAATGAAAAGGAAGATGACACCGATAAAATATTTTAAGATTATCCTCAATGTTTGAAGTTTTTAGGTATTGTAGAATACCATGTAACACAGTTGAAAGAAGGATGAACTGAAGTTTGGAAATGACCTGAAGACTAGAGTAGTATGTTTTGGTAGACAAGTAAGTGGTCTCGGAAACCTGGATTAAATTTTGTATACTGTTGGCTTAGGAGGGGCGTTGGGTGGATTTCCTAGAAAACTCAAATTTCAAATTGGATTTCCATGAGGAAGAAAGAAGTCACAGAGGTGGCGTTTAATGTAGGAAGATCTGCCTCAAAGCTTTGACGAGCTGGATGACCGTGCACTGACGTAGCCACTGGCAGCCTGACCAGAGGAAATTTCCAGAGAGGATACGGAATGGCCTCGGCTGGACGGAGGCTTGTGCCAATGTCAAGAATCCCACAGACAGGACAATGCAGGGAAGTGTGGCCTGTGCCTGGCACTGCACGGTCTGAAAGTTCATGCATTATTCTTTCCTTAGGAAATAAACAGTTGGAAATCAAATGAGGTGAGAGGAAAGTTACTCAGTAAGAACGAAGCATAGCTCCCTCGGTCTTCCTCACTAAGTCGGGGAAGCTGAAGCTGCTGCAGATGTCCGCTCCTCTCCCCTGCCCCTTCAGGGATGGAGGTGTCGCTGCACGAGTGCACTCAGATGAAACGAGCCTGCGTGGAGATCTTACCTCTCCCACTGGGATGTGGCGTGGTCGTTGAGCTACCTGAACCTCACTTTGGCCATTTGGAAAATAAGGAAACCTGGGACAGAGAACCTCTTCTCTCTTTCCAGTTCACTTTCCCCTAAATAGCAATACTTTCCTCTCAACAGGGTGGTTGTGCAGACTGAAGAGTGGACAGGAAAGCACTGCGTGAAGTGTAGCGAGGAGGGGCTGGCATGCATTATCTACTGTGGTCCTGGGGCTTGGGTTTCAAGGACGACTCAGACGTGGTCCCTGCCCTGAAGCGGTGGGTGACAGAATAAGGACCACCCAATGCCCACCTCCTAACCCCCAGAGCATGGACATGCTCCCCTTCATGGCACGAGGGACGTTGCAGATCTGATTAAATTAACGCCTTCGGATGGGGAGACTTGCCTTGACTACCCAGGTGAGCCCAGTGTAATCGCCAGGGTCTTTAAGGGAAAGAGGGAGGCCGGAGAGCAGAGTCAGGGAGGAGAGGTGGCCACGGACCCGGCGCTGTGACGCGAGGAAGGAGCCACGAGCAGGGAAGGTGGGCAGCCTCCAGAAGCAGGAGCCTCCGCTCGAGCCTCCGGAAGGCATGCGGTCTTGCCAACCCCTTTATTTTAGACCAAAAGACCCATTCTGGACTTCTGACTTCCGGAACTGAAAGGCAACATATTTGTGTTGCTTTAAGCTACTGAGTTTATAGCAGTCATGGCAGCAATGGGAAACGCACGCAAGCGGTTTGCCGTGTGTGGGGTGAAGGGATGCACAAGCGGTCTGGCAGGTGCTTTTTGGGGCGCAGAGGGTGCTATGGGGACAGGGGCACCCCCCACCTGGGCGTGGTGTGTGCCTGGCATGCTTTCTGGTGTCTGAGTGTGGCCTGGAGACGTCCTTTCTCTCGCCTGTGTTTTCAGTGTCTGCCTCTCTCTTGCTTTTTCCCCAGCCTATAGACACGACCCTCAATGTGTGACCTCCCATTCTAAAAGCTCTTCTGGCTGGGCTCTCTTTGGCTCCCTCTGCATTGCTGTCTTTCCTCTAAAGATCAAGTTCCTGTCACAACTGTGACCCTTCTGTATCCAAAGCCTATCCAAAAATGAGGCCAACAAAACAAAACAATAAAATAAAATAAAATAAAATGATAATAATAGTTTTAAAAGTAGCAAATGAAATACAAAAAAAATTGAAATATAAAAAATTTTAGATACTGTCTTTCATCACTGTAAGATCTGTTGTCCTGTATGTACAGTGATATTTTCTGCCATATAGTCCCCCAGTGCCTTATTTTTTTTTTTTCATTTTATCTTCACAGAAGCTTTAGGTTACAGAAAAGTCACAGCCTGCCTTGGGGCTCTCGGATGTAACTTATAACTTTAACCTGTTCGGGCATGAAAAAACAAAGTAGCTCACTTTCCTCAATTCAAATCAGTGAGGATTACAACAACAGATATAGGCCATTTTACATCAGCATATAACATGCAGAA
>JAQZBX010029873.1:0-27087 GCA_029593785.1 Cabassous unicinctus
TTTTTTTTTTATGTTCGACGGAGGCCAGAATTTGCAGGCAGTTTGTAAGAGATCATTGATTTACAAACACCCGTGCATGCACCCGTGCATGCACACAGCCTCACTCCTTCCAGGCGTAGGCAGAGAAACCACTGGATAATTTTCTCAAGAGGAAATGCTCAGATCTTAACAATGCTTCTTCAGCTGCTTAGCATCTACTAATTTCCATTATTATAATACGTCTTCCCCTATTGCTAATTCACATTATGCAAAATTCTAGCACATGCGACCTTAATTATGTGTACTTTTTATACTTTTTTCTGTGACATATAAAAGTCACCATTCTTTTGAGATATTAAATAAAAATGAATTGAAATATATAAAGTAAAATAATATTTAACAATGAGGAAAGATGTCACATTATATTATTAAGTAGGGTTAAATAACGGATTACCAAACAGTATATGAAACATAGTCAAGTTTTATAAAACCAAGTGTAAGTATGTGTATATAGAAAAAGAATAGGAAGACATAAACCAGAATGAATAACAGTGACTATCTCTGAATGGTGGCAATATAAGCCATTTTTATTTTCCAGTGTTTATAGTCTATATTGAACTTCGTGGAATGGCTGGTTATAAGAATAAATGCAATGCTTTTTACATAAAAGAGAAAATAATTTGAAAATTTGAATTTAGATCCAGGCACAGCAAATAATGAGTCTTACTATGAAATATCTGAAAATGTTCTAAAAATATTATAAGCACCTCACTAAATTTGTAAAGAATGGAGGTCTTGAAAAGTTTCTAGGCAACAAAAGAGAGTAAAGGAAAATTGACTGTCTTCTATTACTTAATAGTTCAAATTGTCAATGATAGTTTGTTTACTTAGCATGTGCACTTTATTGCTTTATTTTCACAGAATGCAAAACTATTCATGTGTCCTGTTAATAGTTCACTCACAATCATAAGCCTCAAGTATAATTTCTTTGAAAAGGGCTTAAAGACCTTAGTCATAAATTATTCTACTATGAATTATCTTAATACAAGATTTTGTCATAATCTGGCATTGATGAGCAAGGAGGCTGCTCTATGTCAAAAAAAAGTTCTCCTTCCTTTCATTTGTCCTTATTGAGCTTCAAGACATTTTGTGGGGTTTTTAAAGTAGAATAAAATAAAATTAGACCCGTGTTTGATCACATATCAGTGTTATCAATTGCGATAAATTTAAGACCTCATTCTAATTTTAAAACTATAAAAATTCTAGAAGAAAGCCAAGGCGATCTAATTTCTTGAAGAATTAGTGGTAGATTTGGGATGTGAAAATCAAAGCCGTGTTTGCAGGAGTTATCACAGCAGACAAGGCTGAATGATGAATGATTGGGAAGAACGTCAGTAACATATATGATTGATCAACTTAGTGTACAAAATGCTCTTCCAAATGACTACAACAAAGGGGCACAATCTAAAGAAAGATCGTTTTGGCAAATGACTCCTTTTCTAAATGGCCTGTGCTGTGGGATCCAGACGGTCTGGGGGGTGTGGGTGAAAGTGACTGGAAATACATTTCCCTTCAAACTTGCAATTTGAGGGGAAAACCGATTACATTTAGTTTTAAAAAGAAAAGCAAGGTGACATTTCCTGCAACCGAGTATCTTTTGACAATTCACTCCAAACGCACCTAATCTTTGCCAACATTTTCTGGAAGACAAAAAATTATACCTTAAGGGAAAATAGTATTTTATGCTCCTTCTGGGTGAATCTTGCTAAATATTGCACATATTGAAAAATAAACAAAAACAAAATAACACAGAGATGAACAGGGAAAGGTTTTACTGAGATTGGATGAGATGCGCATGGTTAGGCTGGAAGTCTCCGGGCCGGGCTTTTTTCCCTGCCTGGATTTGCAGCCTCCACCTCTGCACCGGACCTGCTCCTTCATTTTGTTCACATCTCGGCCCCAAATTCACCCCATCAGAGAGTCCTTCCTTGCCCACACTTTTCTAAACAGCCTTACACCCCTCCCCCATGGCTCTGAACTCTCGCCCTGTTTTATCTCCTGCTGAAATCATACATTTACTCATTTGACTGTTTCCTTTTTGTCTCCTACACCATCGTCCCATTCTTTTGAGGTCATGGACTTAGAATTAGTCATCATTTTATTCCCAGGGTCCACAGGAGTGGCATAGAGTAGGTGCTCCATAACATATTTGCAGATTGACCGCATAGAATTATTAAGTGGTGGTTATGATAATTAGAAGTAATAAGCCATCTTTTTAGATCATCAGATCATCAGAATGGATTCTGGAAGACAGTTCAGAGAAAAGGTTAAGAAGTACAGATGTCCCCCCCACTCCTCCAATTTTTATACTGTGAGAAATCTCAACCTACAGAAAACTGTCAAGAATAGTACAATGAACACTCATATATCCTTCACCGAAATTTACCAGTTGCTCCCCCCTCCACCCACAAACACACAGTGTCTGTATGTAGAAATATATATATGCATACATATGTATATGTGTATATATGTGTGTTTATATGTATATATGTATGTGTGTGATACACACCCACACATGCAAACACTTTTAGTTTGCTGATCCATTTGAAACCTGGTTGTGGACATCATGCCATTTAAATCTTGAATAGTTCAGCAGCTGTTTTCTAAGAACAAGTCATTCCCCTAAATAACCACAATATAGCCTGCATGCTCAGGAAATATAACATTAATGCCATATTGTTGTCTAATGTGTAGTCAGCATTCAAATGTCCCCAGTAATCCCAATGTCATACTTCATATATATTTTTAAATCTAAAATTCAGTCCAGAATCACACAAAACATCTAGCTGACATGTGCAGCTCTCTTTGTCTTTCCTGACATTGACATGTTTGAAGAGTCCAGTCCAGTCATTTTGCCTAATGTCCCTCAGTGAGGACTTTGTCTTAGTGACTATTCATGCTTAGATTTGTGTTATGTATGTTTGTCTAGAACACCACAGAAATGACATGTGTCCTTCTCAGGTGGTAACACAGACCAATTTGGGGCTCGTGGTTCCATCATATTTATCGCGTGACTTCCATCTCGCAATTTGCACTACCTCTCTGATACTTGATTTCCAGATTTATTAAGTGAGGATGATAACCCTATCTTTGAGATAATATTATTTTAATAAAACAATGTATGAAAAATTTTAGCATGCTGCCTCATTCTGGCTGTATTACCAGATGTGTAATCTCAGGTATATTACTTGCCCTCTCTGCACCTCAATTTCTTTATTCATAGAATGGAATAATAGTAGCTACCTTTTAGGGGGTTTGTAAAGAATGAAAGAGTTTACATGTGCAAAGTCCTTGGAAGAGCGGCTGGCATATAAAAAGCATCCAATAAATGTTAGCAACTCTTTGTGTCATTAATAAATGAAATGTGAGGTCATAGAGTAATGTCATCACAGCCTTTGAAGTCTCTAACTGTTTGTTGCCCTTGCTCTTCTCTGGGATGCTTTGTAGGGACACGTGTCTTCCTTTCACAGCTTTTCTCTCTCTTCTAGAACTGCCAGTGTAACAGCTCATGCACCTCGCTAGGATTATAGGACAACCCCACCCTCGCTTTTCAGATTTGCAGCTGATAAAACCAGCCCTCTGGAGAATCCAGATGACTATGTTTGAGAGAAAACGGAGTATAAATAGGTAAGAAATTGATTCTTCATCACTCTCTTCTTCCTTTTACTTTGGTCACTTATCTGAATTTTTAGCCAGCTGGGTAAACACACCCAAAGTACAATGGACTGAAATACGGTCTTCCAGTTTAATTCACATAACACCCCACGGAGCCGGTCCCTAAGAGCAGCATGGTTTAATATCCTCTTCAAGGGCCCGGTGAGGCATTAAGAACATACCCACCGATCTGCTCATGGCACCAAGCAGCATCTCTCTGCCCAAAGCCTGACCTCACACCCCAGATAATAACAAGAAAGACTTGGGGGTCCCAGGCTCAGTAACAGGAACAGCTCTAGCTCCTTGGCCTTATCTGTGCCATGCCCCCCACCCTTTGCTCTGTTTCCAACTCACCTGAGCCTGACCCTGTCCTATGCCTCGGGTCTGACTGCAGATTCGATTCTGGGCTTACCCCTTGGAGGTCCTCCATGGCCGTGACTCTGCACTCGGCCTCTGTGGTTCCACCTGCATGTCACCCCATGCTCTCTCCATCCCCTGTGTCAGCCCACCTCTCCAGCCTGCCCTGCTTTCCACGAGGAAGCACTGACCAGCATCAGGGCTGAGCCAGCTCCCTCTGATTAAACTCCAAAACAGAAGTCAGGCACAATCTAATTCAGCCCAACTCTTTCTTGGCTGGCACTGGGTGGGAACGACAACCATTTAATTAATCTATGTTAAACCAATTTGTATTAGCTTATACAGGCACACATAGAATGCCATCAATAATCTTTTTTAAAAAAGAAGAAGAAGAAGAAGCATGGATGTGCCCTTGGTGCAGTTCTAAGCCTTTCAACCTTTGTATTCTTCCCAAATTTTGCCGAGATGATAACATCTCCTTTCACATGTATACGTCAGGAGCAGATGATTAGAAGATTTCCTTATTAAAAACTCCTCAGTAAAACACTTCCCCTTTCTTTTTTACATAGGGCCTTTATTTTAGCTACCTGAACAAAGCTGAAATCTTTCATAAAATCAAAAGTTAAAAAATTCAAGTCTCTTTCCTTCTCCTTAGTATGCCGTGATCAGTTCCTTTTACCTTATAAGTTAGAGCCAATATACCTAAAAGGCAGCATCTAGTAATAATGGAGAATGCTAAATACAAGGCTGCTAGAGAAGAATAAGAAAAAGAAGGCTAAAATGTTGGATTTTAGTCAGGATAAATAAATCTAGAAGAGAAATACCTTGTGTGTATAAAAGACAACAGGAAAATCTTCTCTTATTTTAAAAGGCCAAAGTCAACTTAGTTCTGACTTTCACATGCCAAACGTTGGCTAAATCTCAGAAGGTAGAAAGATAAGTAACATATAGTTTTTATATGCCAGTTAGGATGGGAGACAGATATGTTAAACTGTAAAAGCTGTCTTACTCTATTCTTAATCATTGCTTTACGTAGATTTGGGGGTCGAGTAAACTATTGAGCAGGTCACTGAAGGATGAGTAGGAGTTTATGACATGAATGTGAGTAAGAAGGAAGGTGTGGCCAGCTCATAGATCATCTGTTGACAAGCAGTGAGAGATGGGACCAGAGGGAAGAGAGCAGGCAAGGTTGGGATGAATATTTGGATTTGATTGATTCACACACTCTGTATCAAGCCATACCAAAGTACTGAGAAACCCCTTAATGTATCTGGCTTTTTTGCATGCTTTGTGTCTTCACATGTGATATTCCCTGTTTAGAGTGGGCTCATCTTGAAAACACTTTATTCTTCCTTCAGGACTTAATTTCAGTCTCTCCTTGAGGATATCTTCATTGAAGACCCTCTCATCCACCCCCTACACCACACACACACACACTCCAGTATGGCAGTATAAACAAGATTTAGATACACAGTTCAGGAACAATTAATAAAACTATAACAAACTAAAGGATAGCCAGCTTTGAAATCTAATTATATCCTAGAGAACACTAGAGAAACAATTGAAAAGCTCTTCGAATTTATTACAGTTCAGTAAGTGGCCATATGCAACATAAAATGTGAAAAATGTAGGAAAAAATTAGATTTCCTATATGCCAGAAATAATCATTTAGTAGATATAATGGAAGGAAAATTACATTTTCAGAAGCAACCAAAAATATCAACTACTTATTACAAAAATCCTGAAAAACATATGCAAGTGTTCTATATAAAAGAAACTACAAAATTGGAGATAAATTAAATATACGAATAAATAATGTTCCTATATGAGAAGACTGAATTTCCCAATATATTAAAGTTTCATAAAAGTTAAGCACAAAATTAACACAATCAAAACAAAATTCCATTTAGATATTTTGACTATTTGTCAAAATGATGCAAAAGTTGCTCTAGGAACAAACCAAAAAGAAATAGCTATATTTTGGGTGAAAAAAAATAATGTGGTGATTTACCCATATGTCAAATGTCTTATAAAACTGTGATAATTTAATAAGTATGAGACTGACTCAGGAACCAAGAGACAGCCCAATGCAACTGAATGGACAGTCCAGAAATAAATGAGAATTTAACAATTGTAAAAGGGAACATCACAAGGCAATGAGCAGTGGTCAGATTAGTCAATAAAAGATGTTGCAAAATGTTAAACTATTTGAAAAACAAATGAAAACTTCAGTATACATGAGCCATTAAAATAAACTCCAGATATGTTAAATCGTTGGATGTAAAATCAGTTAGATGAGAATATAGGTAAATGGCTTAGAGGTCTCCAAATGGCAAACAATCTTCTAAACAAAAATTTAATAGAAGAAACTGCAAAAGAAACACTAATAAATGAAACCATATAAAATGTAAATGTATATACACCTACAAAAATAAATAAAGTGAAAACACAATTGAAAAGTTGGAGAGTAATATTTGAAACAAATTGAATAAGAAAACGGCTAATGACATTAATATATAAATAGGTTTTACAAACCAGTAAGAAAATATTAAAAATCAGAGGGGAAAGAAAAAGAGATGGAAAAGGAGCTAAAGCAAAAAAAAGAGAAATATAGAGAAAATTAAAAAGAAAAAAATTTAATGTCTAAATTTCATTAGCAATAAGAGAAATGGGAAAAAGATAACATTTTAGCCTATCAAATTGATAAACATTAAAAAATAATAAATAATAATATTTAATGTTGACAGAAGTTAGGTAAGAGACTTGATGATAGACAACTATTTAAGTATAAACAGATCTAATCTATGTAGAAAACAATTTCAAATATGAATTAAAATACTAAAAATATAACAAAATTCTGGTTTCAAGGTGGTCAGGAAGACATTTTTGTGTTTTGGTCTTAAAAATTATCACAAGACAACATGAAGAAAATGAAACAGAACCAAAATCTTCATCTTCCATGAAACTAAGGACATTTTAATTTTGAGCACAATATATGGAATCAAATTTCCAATGGAAAATAATAATTAGCAGAGTTAAGAAGTTCAAAGCTAAGTGTCTGGAACAGGTCAATGGAGAGTAAAAACCCAAGCTCCTTCTGTTCTTCTGCTCCATCATCTTTAATGTGACAATTTGATCTTCCAGTTTGCCTCATAGTCACAATATCATTGCTCAAGTTCCAGCCATTACATCTGTGTTATAAGCAGTTAGGAGAAAAGGGGAAAGCCAAAGTTCATCTATAAGCCAGCTGATACTTCTCCTGTTAAAGAGCTTTTCCCTTTAAATCGCTTCCACTTAGAAATAAATCATTGACCACTCTATCTATAAGGAAGGCAAGGAAACATGGTTCTTTAGCTGGAAGCATCACCACCCTCTACTCTACAGAGGTTTGTTGCTAAGCAAGAAAGGAAGAATGGCTTTGGGCTAGAAAACCTGTATTTTTTGTCTCTGAAATTATTAGATAATAGTTTAAACTTAAGAATCAAAAGATAGGAATGAATGTAATTTATTTAGAAATATGAAGACAAAAAGCAGCTGAAACAACCATAAAATTTGAAAGGTTTTGTCTTTGGGGAAAGAAACATCAGAAAAATAAGGGAGTCAGAGAGGGCTGGTATTTTCTTTATATTATAACCTTTTAACACTATCTGGCTTTTTATACTATGGGCATGCACTAATTTATTAAAATAAATTTTGATTGATAAATTCAGTTTCAAAGATACCATGGCAAACAAAAATTTGCTTAAATCTCTTTTGGAGCCAATTTGAGGCAATTAAAAAGAACAATGGGATATCACTTTCACTCATCAATTTATAAAATATTAAATTAGTGATAATGGCAAGCATTGGCACAGGTGTGCAGAAGCAGGTACGGAAATGCTGTTGATGGAAGAGTAAACTAGTGCAATATTTTTGGAGATAAGTTTGGCAGTTTCTGTAAAAAATTTAAAATATGCATATCCTTCAACCCAGATATTTCATTTCTAGGTACCTACCCTAGAAAAATACTTGTCACTGATGCAAAATGGCACATACAAGGATTTTCATTGCATAATTATAGTAGGGAAAAGTTTAAAACATCATAAACATCCATTAATAAGGAAACTACTTGATAAGCTATGGTACCCTGGAATCCTATGTAGCAATTTTCAAAAGGAAGTAAATCTTACGTGTTTTGACATGGAAGGATCTCCTACATATATCGTTAAGTGGAAAAAAAAGCAAGTTGTGGAATGTTTACAGTTAAAACAACACACAACAGATTTAATATTTATATGCCTGTTAAAAAGTCTTTGAAAGGAACGTGGTGGTTCCGTCAATCGAGGGGAATCAGACTGGAGGAGAAGGAGAAGCAATGGGAAATAAGACAGATGAGAGGTTCAGTCTATTAATGCCACTGCATTCTTGAAGTATTTTACATTTACGAACATATTACAAACTTAAGAACAAAGTTGGGGGAAGTCTCCTGAAAATGAAAAAGCCCTCTAGAACCGAGGAAACTGCGGGCTCCAGAGCCACAGCTTCAAATGAGCTTGACTTTGCTGCCTGATTCTGGGGAATCATTCTCTACCCGGAATGGGTAAGCGCATCGTAAGGTTATTCATTGAAACAATCTAAGGTAGTCATGAAAACAGCCTAGTGTTCACATTACCTATTTTTGAACTGTTTGTTTTAATTGGGTGATTAGCCAGTTTTATTAAGGATGTGATTACAGACATAAATTAGCTTCTGAAAGCACTATTTGAAAAAAAGAATACAAATGTAAACAAAACCAAACAATTGAAATCCAACCTTGCAGTTATTTTGAGAATTTGATGTAGCTGGGCTAAGGCAAGCCCAGGGAACCCTTTATTTCACAGACTTCCACATCTCTTCCCATCCGGTTGATATTTAACTTTAGTTGTCACATCTGAACGCGTCGTATTGTGGACGTGTATTTTCCCGCCCTAATTCGCGGCCTCTGTACCAGGCATGCAAGGCTGCTTTGCTGGCCAGGGTGCTGTGGATTTGCTTCATGGCAATTTGCTAAATTCAGAGCACACCTAACATCAGACGCAGGCGATCAAGTCCCCACACAATACAGGGGACTGTTACTGTAGAAACCGGCTGCCTTGGCCAGGGATGGGTGGACGAGTGGCCGCCTTCCGCCTGCCACTCAGCACAAGGCTTCCAGTCCAGGAAGGAAAGAATCCCTACCCATGCAGAGTGCACGAGCCGGGTAAATCTCAGGACGTCTGCACGTCATTATGTGATGAGGAATTTCCTTCCTCCAAGCTCTGGGGGAATAAACAGCCCACTCATATGTCATAGCAAATATTCAAAATATCTTGGATGGGAGCCAGTTTGGGGTCTTCTCTATTCTGTCTTTCAGAGCACAGCCCACTCATATGTCATAGCAAATATTCAAAATATCTTGGATGGGAGCCAGTTTGGGGTCTTCTCTATTCTGTCTTTCAGAGCTGGTAAGGAAATTTCCTAAAATGAGCTTGATGCATGTGGAAATCTAGAGCAAGATACCTGCAGCATTTGTACATCAGACTGGAGTTACTTTTTGCTAACCATGCAGAATGTGCAGATAAGAGAAAAGTAACTGCTCCTTTATTCTAGTAAAATGTTCATACATTGTAAATTGCCCCCAAAACATCACAAGAGGAAAAAATAGCTACCTCCCCATTTCTATTGTTCTAAATTACCCTCAAAATTAATTTTGCAAATATGTGTACCTTCTAAATGGGTTCTCTGTAAACCTAGAGGTTTAATCTCCAGCATTCAATAAAGAAAATTCCTAGGTGAGCAGTAATGGTAGCTGTTGGGTTGAGAGTATTCCATGTGGGTTTCCCACACCCTGAGTTTTGGGCTTCTCAACTTAAATATAAAGGAGTACTCTTTTTTTTTTTTCCAACGCTTCCATTAAACCTACAAAATAAGTGAAAGGGAACTAACTGTTGTGCATCACTTTTGTATATTCATGTTTGTGTTTTGTATAATCATCACAAGCCCAATGATGTATGTGTGACAAGAGGGGAGCCTGAGACCCAGGGTCAGGCAGTCCACAGGGGGCAGACACATGACATAAAAATACAAGAAACTCAGAAACTCAGCTGGAATCCCATTTGCTAGGGTCAAGTCTCAAGATGCCCCTGGTACTTCAGGGGAGGGACAGTGCCGGCCATGGCTACACCTGGGCCAGGAGGGGCTGGGGAGAAGCTGCTCCTGGGAAGCTGATGAGAGGCAGGGGATGCTGGCCATGGTTCTTCCATCCTCCAGGAGAGCCTGTGTCCATGAGGATGCCACACCCCCAGCCCCAGAATAAAGATACGCACTGCCCACCTCCTTGCAGTGGCTCATCCCCTTCTGCCTGCAGAGCATTCTTTCCAGCCCCCAGCCCAGTGCTTCTTCCTCATCCTCAAAACCTATTCAGGTAACTCCCTGTCCACCCAGCTTTTCTCAACTCTCTAGCTGAAAACTCAGCTCTTCCTCAATTCACCCACAGCTTTTTGCTTATGTGGCTACCGTGCCCTCTGGTCACGTAGTCCCAGTGGAACGGACAGCTCTGATCGTGCCTACATCTCAGATGAAATATTAAGCTTCTCAAGGGAAAGAACAGCTTTTTTTTCCAACCAGCACATCCAGTCTTTAATGGTGAAGGTCATTGAATTGAATTGCATTAACTGTGTTTAAGTTTCCTGGGCTGCTCAAATACCATGAAATGGGTTGCGATAAACAATGGGAATTTATCTGCTCATGGTTTGAGGCTGGGATAAAAGTCCAAATCGAGGCGTCACCAGGGCAGTGCTTTCTCCCCAAAGGCTGTGGCATTCTGGGGCTGGCTGCTGGCCATCTTTGGCCCTTAGTTTGCCACATGGCAATGCTCATGGTGGCATCTCCTTGCCTCTCCCTCTCTCCCTTCTTTCCGGGTTCTGTTGATGATCGGCTTCTTGCTTCTTGGGCATTTTTTTTTTTTTTTGCTTGAATTTCATTCTGCTTAAAAGGACTCCAGAAATAGGATTCAGGCACATCCAGACTGGGTTGGGTCGCACCTTCACTGATGTAACCTCATCAAAGGATCCTACATACAATGGAATCAAACCAGGTCCCCTCACTCCTAGTAAAGGCTCTTTCTTAGTTGGTCGACGTGCAGAAATGAGAAGCAGGCATTTTGTCTCCGGCATACTTCCACCCTGCCCTCTGCGTCTCCCAGGACACATGGCCACCCAGAGCACATCCAGTGGAAGCGTGCAGTATTCTATCAAGCTGCCTGCCCCGGACGTGCTTTCCTGGGAGTCCACCCAGCCCTCTCATCTGCTCACTCGGGACATCTGCTGATGTTATTTATTCATTCCAGGAAGGAAAAACCAACAAACATATAAATATAAAAATGCATTGCAGATAATCTGTTTTTTCTCTTTCACACCCCACTCAAGATATAAATACTGCCTTGTCCTCCCTCAACTGTGAGTTTCTGGAGGTTCCTGGGCTTTACCATCTTGCCAGGTCTTCTGCAATACATATATTTTGTCCAGCTTCCCTGTCTCTGTCTCTTTGATAGGCTGAAATGAGACGTTTCTGCAAAGTGACAAGAGGAAGCTTGACTCTCTGTGTATAGTCCCGGGTCAGCTGAGCGGAGGCCTCCTGCCCACCCTGCCCGGCCAGTGTCCAGCGAACCCAGCCTATGCCGGGATGCCAGACTCCAGCTCCACCGGCAGCGGCAGCGGCTGCTGCCAATTCAGCCTTTGTTTTGACGGGACGTGCCTCTTATACTTGAGCACTGTTTTCAAATTAGAAAACTTGTTCTTGATGTAATTACAGTGATAACGCTCTGTAGCATGACAGATTGCACGGATCCCTGCTGCCGCCGCCCCCGCCCCCGCCTCTTGTTTCTGCTTCAGCCTCCATCCAAAGGCCAGAAGGTGCCTGGCTTCTCCACTCCTTAGCGCAGCAGCTAAGGTCTGCGGTTGCCTCTACCTGGGACCTCGAATCCTGCAGGGCTCCAGAAATTCTCCCTTTACCTGGAACACTGTTCACAAAGGCGTAGGAGGGGACATAGGTTCAGGAAAGTGGGCACATGCTCTCTCTTTGGTCCAATTGCTTCAGTGAGAGCTATGTTACGCCCTTCCCCCAGCTCCACAAGGGCGTACTGTGAGAAGTTGTGCGAGGCGGGACATGCAATGATTCCTTGGTGTAGAGCTGGCAACCTGAGCGTCAGCCCTGACTCTGGCACCGATCAAAATGTGAGCTTGGCCTCCATTTTCCTGTCTATACAATGAGAGATCTGGTATACCTGACCTCCTCAGAGCCCAGCCTGCAGATTGGAGTCAGACATTTTTCTGCTTCCTGATAGCTGCTTAAAGGGGAATATTACGACGTGCCTCGCTTTCCCCAGGATATGTGTAAGGATGAGCAGTGATAGACATAAAAGTCATTTGAGAAGGGGGTGGGCGCAGCAGTGATAGACTTAAAAGTCATTTGGGAAGGAATGTGTGTGGAATGCTCCATTCCAAAGCTAGAAGAGCTCTTGTCATTACTGCCAGCAGCCAGGGAGGCCACCACCACTGCCTTTTCCTCTAGGGAATGCTCTAGGTTGCCTTAGGAGGGGGATTTGGGTCCTTTCTTGGACCTCTGTGCCTCCCTAACCTGGATCACTTCTTACCCATCCAGATCCTTATTGAGAAAAGAGTCACATTGCCATAGAGTCAGAAAAAAAATCAGAGAAAGTTAGAGTTATAAGAGATTTAAGAGCCTGTCTAGTACAGCCTGTGTGAATCTAGACAAATATTTCTTCCATAATATTCAGCCTCAGTTGGAATGCTTCTAAAGGCAGGAAACTCCACTCTTTCTCACGGCGGCTCATCCAATTGCTGGACAACTCAAATGATTGGTAAACCTTCCTTCCACCACCTTGAAATTTCCCCTTCAGAAATGTCTAAATATAATCCTAATTTTGTCCCGAGTAACTGCACAGACAGCATCATCCTGCCAACCTGTCTGCCCAACTCCCATCCACCACCCTGCGTCCTACATCCTCTGTGTCCGTGGCCCCTGTCGTCCTCATTTGTGGACAGGCCCTCTGCGCCCTGGGACAGTCCTCCAAACAGCTTCTATCTTGCCCATATCTGTCTTAATTTGTCAAAGGCTGGTTTGTGTCTGACAAGAAGGGGATGGCATGTCACTTCCCACATGCTGAACACCAGTAAGAAAAGGGATTTTACGGCAAGTGTGGGAGAGAGAGTGCAAGGTAATCTTTACACGGTTTTTAGCAATTTATAACACATTTTCCTATCCATTCCCTCACTCAAGCCTCACCTCTGCCCTACAAAGTAAGAAGTACTATTAACACCAGTATTCAACTGAAAAAGAAAAAACAGCAGTAGGCTGAGATTCAGGGAGCCTAGGTGATCTTTTTAAGGGAAACTGCTCATAAATGTTGACCCTGTTCAGATTCCTGAATGCTTCCTGAATACTCCAGAATATTCTTGACTACTTCTTCTAGGCCCAGCCCTAATCTATGCCCCCTTCATCCTCTTCCCAACAATTTTCTCTCATAGTGAGATGAGTATGAGTGCCCGTCTGTATCCTGGGTTCCCCAGATTCCAGAAAGCTTCCCTCTTGCCTTTGCCTTTACCTCCAGACCTCATCTGCTTGTTTCACGTCTGCCACTTAAGCCTTTCATTCCACCCTGGCCCGGCCCTGCCTTCTGCCGCTTGCCCCTCCTGCTCTTCCTGTCATCGCTGCCCGCCTCCTTTCTCTTCAGGGGAGGAAACCAATCCACTTATCTCCCCATCTCATTTTTAGCTCTGGCTTTAATAGCCTTACTCAGCAACTTCTTCCAAATGGCTTTTCTAATATCCTGTTTTTCCACAGCCACATTTACCAGTCGAATATGATTCTGCGAATAAAGAAATCTGGTTATAGGGGCCAAGAGGCCTCAATGCCAACAAGCTGCTAGGACACATTGGAAGCCTGGAGCCCTCTGAATGGGAGGGGCCAGTCAGGAGGGGTGCCACTCTCTCTGCAGGAGCTTCTCGGAAGGTTTGTGGCCCATGGTTACGCACTGCCTAATGGTTGGCTGCTGTTGCTTCCTAGCATGCAAAGCTGTTCCTTCCGGAAATCAAACTGACAGTCCTTGCAAATGTTGAGTTCCACCAAGTTGGCTTTTCCTCTATTTGAAAGGGTGCTTTGGAGCCAGAACGCCCAGCATTCGATTCTGCCTTCTGCACCTTCAGCTGCAAGCTTTGGGCTTAGTATCTTCATCTATGAAATACCCGTGGTTGTATCTTCCAAGTAGGGGTGTCAGATGATAGAATGAGATATCATAAATAGACTGCTTAGCACATAGTAGGTGTTCAGAAATCGTAGTTATTAGTTGGAAAGCTCACAACTAGTAGCTGCTTACTAGATCAATCCAAAGATTAAGGGACATAGGTTGAAAGGGCCCGGGAAACACCTGCCGCATGTAGGTCCCCATGTTAGGCAGCCAGGTCGCTGGAAAGCCAGCCTAGGATGGGGTTCATAAAGGCTGTTAGGCAGGGGTTCTTAAGCTTTTCTGCTCCACAGACCCTTTTGCCAGTCAGGTGAAAGCCACGGCCCCCTTACTAAGCCCACACTATACTGTGCATTATTTAATAAATACATCACACCCGCACCAACACGTCCCCACAAGAAGAATGCTTTTTTGAATTTCAGTTCAAGCTCATGGACTCCTGGTTAAGAAGCCCTGCTTTAAGGGATCCCCACCCCACCTGTGCCAGTCAGCTGCTCATTTGCCTTCAGCCCCATCCCCTGCCTTCTCTGGCCTGTTCTGTATCACAGGGGATGTGGCAGCAAAATATTACACCAGACGCCCTTGCCCTCTGGCTTCCTGTTAGCTTCCAGGAACAACTGGCAATGAGAGGAAAGAACACGCCAGACTGTTTCCAGCCCTCTCTCTTTCTGCTTGCGGATGTGGTTCCAGCTGCTGCCAGCGTCCTTCCCTCCATCTCCCTTGTCCGTCTCCCCATGGGAATGCTGGATTACAGGCTCTGATAAAATCAGCCTCTCGTTTCGAGCCTCCAGCCTGAGGAGGGCAGTGACTTCCGGCCATCGCTAATCTTTCAGTTTCCTCTCTGCCCCGTTTGACGTCTCAGTGCCTCCAGCACGTTGTGATGAATAGCCTGTATTAAATTCTCTCTGCTGGACCACCTGGCATCGATTTCCTAACAAGACCTTAAAGGAGACAGCCCAGACCCAGGAGGATGCTGTTTGTTTGTTTGTTTGTTTGTTTTACAGTAAGAGAGATTTAATAAAACAAAGAAACAAACAAAAAAACATAAGACCAGATTTGGAGGGAAAACTATGCCAATCAAAAATAAAAGCTCTTAGATCCTAGATATTGGCCTTCCCTCAGAGTCCTTCTGGTTTAATTTTTAATTTTTTCCCTGATGAGGAAACTGAGGCTCTGATACTTGGAAAGACTTGGCCAAGGTCATTTGTTAGTGATTCTTCTCTTTTTCTCAGTAGGTATTACCCTGAGGTGTTTTGAATATCTTCATCTCTATAACACAAAGACACATACCATGCATTTTTATTTTTATTGAAGGGTTTGACCTATATTTATATAGATATCTTTTTTCTTGAAGGGAATCACTCAATTTTGCATCTTTGCATTGCAAATGAGTGTCAAATTTCTACTAGGTCAAACGTAAATAATAGACAATGAAAGACAAGGCTCTGCTAGACTACTAAATCCACACCATTGTATCCTATATATACAAATATAGATATAGGCAGATTTATATAGAGAAAGATACTCAGATACAGAGAACGGAACAGATACAGGTATAGATATAATGTTCTCTCCCTAGGTCATTACTAGGTTTTAAAAGGAACTAAAAGAGCATGCTTTTCCACACACCATGCATAAATCATCACGGAGAAGTCCAGCAGCATCTTTGCAAACTTGTCTTGGAAAATTTGAAATGCCCTGAAGGTTCCTATCTTGATGATCCAAGTAAAAGGTTCATAAGCCAAGGAGGATTCTGGGTCCACATGGATTAAAGGCAGATCAAACCTGGCTGGCAGGAAGAATAGCCTGGAGGCAACAGCCTGTGGGCACCCAGGAAGGGCAATTTGAAAGAGGTTCTAATTACAGGGGCTGCAGCTTGGTTGGAAGAGGATTGCTCACTTTGGTTAAGAATGTTCCTTCCCCAAATACAAAGTCTGAGGCAGTGGCCGTGGTCTGACATCAGGAGCTGAGGTACAGCAAGCAAGCATGGCCAAGAAATCATAAAGGGGCTCTCCCAACAAGAAGCCCAAGTGAGCTGTGGGTTTAGGAAAGACTGGTTTTGAAAAATCAAATAGATACCCAAGTGACAAAGGAGAAGGTTGAAGCAGAAACCCAAATAAACCAACTGATGGTGGACATGCAGAAGAATTTGCCAGCCAATTCTGGAGGCCCCATTGAACCTGAGTGAAAACTGCTGGTGTCCTTTTTCATCCAAATTCAAAGACTTGGGTTTACCCCTTTTTTGTCCTTAAAGGGGTCAGGTAACATTCTGTAGTTAAAGCCTCATTGTACCCCAAGGAAATAAAAACTGAGGAATCAACCCCATTGGGCATCAGGTAGTATCATTGTGACCTGTGACCACGGACAGGCCACCACTCCAACGAAGAGAACAGTGTATAAATGCATGTCCTAGGCAAGGGGTGGCCCAAGCAGGCTGAGTGCAGGAATCAAAGAAAACCTATATTAACTTTCATACAAACAGTTCTTGAGTCAAGGGCTTGAATACTTATGATCACGTTCAAAGTCGTGAGCACAGAATAAGACAAGTGCATTGTCCTCTACAGTTTTACCATCTACTTGTTGATATAAGATGTGTATGTGGCCAAGTCTGTTTCAGGGGAAGGGTCAGAGATGGAGAGAATGGGGCTAGAGGAGAGAAGGGGAGAGAGAACTGTGCCCTGGTGAGAGGTGGGATCAGATTTGGAACCAAGCAGACCTGAGTACCAGTCCTGGATCCACCTCTTACCAGTGAGCTCCTTAGCCTTCCCTGTGCCTGCTTTCACCCTGGTAAAAAGGAGATAAGAGTACCATACTCCTGGGGAAATTTTAAGGATTTAATGATATATTTCCAAAAAGAGCTTCTCTCATTCCTTTCCATATCCCCCCATGGAAATTTATGATAAGAGCCTTATGGCCAATTAGAGTAAAATGCTATTGGAATTCTAAGGAGCGGGAGTTCTCTGCTGGCTTCAAATCAAAGAAGATATCTTGGAGAAAATGGCAAATGAGCTTTGAAGTATGGGATGGGTTTGGTAGGCAGAGAAAAGCAGGGAGAGCATTACCATGCAGAGGATGAAAGCAGCAAGATGCTGGGCAAGGGAACAGGCAGGCTGGAGCATGTGCCCTCACTACCGAGCCCAAACCAATGTCTCCTTTTTCTGAACACCCTTTACCATCCTGATCTTTTGCATTTAGCCATTCAAATAGCAACATTATTCGAACATCCTGCCTTATTCCAGGCATTGGGCATATAGGATTTATCCATCTCCTCCAGGATTGACCTTCTACTCACTACCATTGTTTTGCCAATGAATCTACTGAGGGCAAGCACTCTGGTTTATGTTTCTCCTGTATTCCCCATGGTTCTATGCACACAGCAAGTGCTCAATAAAAGCTTGTTGCTTGATTGATTGAGTGTGCTCCTCCCACTTTGTCCATCCCAGCCACAGATTCCACTTATAATCTCATTCATTCATCTTTCAATTTATCCACCTTTGACCTTGAACCTTGATAGGCAAAGCAGAGTGGTCCACTCCAAGAACAAAACAAGAAAAACTCAATGTGTGTGCCCAATCAATGGTGAATGAGAAACAGTTTCTTGTATAATTGAGGTCCATAAGCAAAAAAAAAAAAGAAAGAAAAAATTATAACTTCAAATAAGCAAATTGGATCTTGCAAGACACATGGAAAATTTTGACTGACAATAAAAAAACAAGTTTTTTTTGTTTTTTTTTTAATTAAGTGGATATAGAGAACATTCAACTGGGAATACAGTAGTCCCTTTGTGTTTCTTCAATTGAATGAAATTTTGACAAAATATTTTTTTCATTCACTCATTATGACTCAATGAATATATTTTGAAATGAACTTTATTGCTTTTAAAGTGCTGACTTAAGGTATTTTGGTGCACCAAGCGTTGTCCCCTTTGCAGAACAGACTCTTAATTAACAGTTGTTGCTGATCCGACCCATCTCACCTGCCTTGGTGAGGATGGAATTTGTTTTGTTTTGTTTTTTCTTGATTGGCCTTGCCATTTACAGCACACATCATTCTAGAAAGAATCTCCTTTAAATATTCAGATCAGGTTCTCCTGCATGTCTTCCAGCACTCCCTCTGCAAATATAGGTGAAAGAAAGAAGGCTTCTTATTCTGAGGGTTGCTTGTTGCTAGGGAGGCCCCTTACCACCCCATCCCCCAAATGCTGCACTGTCTACAATGAGCACCTGTGACGCTTTCGCATCAGTGCCCACCCGTGCCGAGCACTCTTGGATGTCTGCAAAGCCACTGTCCCATACTCCGTGCCTCAGTTAGAGACTCCCTGGGTGGGGCCTGCACTTTTTCCCTGCTGCCCCATGGAATAAAGAAGCTGAAAACATGCAGGTGGGCAGAGACCTTGGGGGAAGGGTGGCCTGAAGAAAGCAGCCCCATGTCACTGAGGGGCCACTGCATTCGGTGCCCCATTTCACAGAGGCCCAAAGAAGCCTAAGGACATACAGCCAGTTTAGATAAGGTCAGAGGGGGATGGAAGGTTGGCTCAGCTGGAGCAGCCAGGGATATTAGGACCTGGAGAAAGTAGTAGTAGTTTAAAAAAAAGCGTGAAACAACACAGGACACCTGTTTTCTGTCTTCTTTTCCCTGTGCTTTCTTTGAGCACATACTACAATGCGGAGACTTAAAAGCTCCCAGTGTCTTTTAGCACAGCCAGTAATCCTATTAAAAAGGATTATTCCATTGTCCTGAGCTATCACATCTTAGTAAGAACTCATTTAGGTCAACCTTTTAGGAAATTTACACACACATGGAAAAAAATTTAAAAAAAAACCATTAAATAAGCCACTGGCCATATTTCTCAAGGAGAGCCTGACAGGGTCCTGACTCTACACAGCCATTTTCTCTGAAAGCCACATGCAAATTCAGGTTTTGTGGGCCGTTAGGTCCCTCAGTTTTGGCAATAGAGGTTGGGATCTGGAGCAGGAGCCAGAGCTGAGTGGTTTCCACTGAAAAGACTGGGATGCTAAGCCCACTGCACTCACCTCTGCTTACTCCGACACCCTGAGTCCCTCGTCAGCTCTCTAAAGCTCCACCTAACTGGCCTCCTGCCTCCCGCGTATCCCCAGCCTCCCAATCTGTCATCTACAATGTTTAACTTATCTTCCTAAAACACAGCCCTGATCACGCTGCTACCGAAGGCTGGAGGTGGAGGTTGTCAACTTCCATTTCAACCAGATCAGCTTCAAGTCTACCTATGTTATATTTTATGCTTCTGGATTGAATTTCATTTCAGGAAGTGGGAAGAGCTGATTCTTCTACTGTAAAATTTAAAATTAAAAAAATCTGAAGGTACATTTGTAAATATTCAAATTCTCCACCTTTTGGACCTCTGGTAGGATTGTCTCTTTGAGGTTAGATATGGCTATGTGACTGGTTTTGACCAATGAAATATACATGACACATGTGACTTTTAGGTGAAAGTCTTTAGTGGCCAAGGCTCAACTCTTACCTTCCTATCTCCAGACTTAGTGTTCGTGGAAGTGTGTGCCATGAAATGGAGCCTGGGGCCCTGAGAGGCCACCCTGCCAACCCACATTAAACAGGTAGCATGAGCGAGAAATAAATCTCTGTAGTGTTGTCACTTAGTTTTTGGGTTTTTTGTTATCACAGTACAGCTCTTCTCACCTCGACTAACACAGAGAACCACCCACTCGGCCCAACCTCTAATTTCACCTGTTAGGAGATGAAGGAGAGGAGAAGTAATTGTTCCAGGGGACAGCAGAACACTCAGCCCACAGCATCCCCACTACAACGAAGATCCCTTTGACCTCAGGGCATGGAGAGAGGGCTCTGCTCCCTCCTGGAGGTTGGAAAGGGCCCCTCTCCAGGCTTGCATTCACCACTGATTAGAAGGGATCAACTACTAAGGTCTAATCCATAGCACAGGCCACCTCTTGCTTTATTCTTTTTCCTTTTCTTTCCTCTCATTGCTTTGTACCTCTGTGGGGGTATGTTGTAGGGGAAGAGAGGGCTAAAGCCATCTTAGGAGTTTACAGAAAAAGGCAAGTAATTGCCAAGGAGTTTCCAGAATTTGAGGCTCTCTTGCTGTTCTCTCAAGGCACAAAGCTGGCTGGAGGGAAGGGCAGACGCTTGGCCCAACTTCCTCATCTCCACTGCTGAACAGCTTCTAAAGCACACTGAAGTGGGCCCTTGGTGGGTGTTACAGATTGAATTGTGTCCCCACCAAAAGATATGGTTAAGTCCTAAAACCCGGACAGCTTGAAGTAGTCCTATTTGGAAACAGGACCTTTGAAGCTGTTAGTTAAGAGGAGGCCAAACTTGACTAGGGTAGCCCCTCATCTAATATGGCTGCTGATAAGGAGAGGAAATTCAGACAGACAGAGGGAGTGCAGAGACAGCCATGCGACGGAGGCAGCGGTTGAGCCATGCCATGGACTGCGGGCAAGCCACCACCAGAACCCTACTCAGAAGCAGCGTGGCCCTGCCGGCAGCTTGCGTCACACTTCTGGCCTCCAGACCTGTGAGACAACGTGCTTGTTGTTTCCAGCCACCCAGCTGGTGGTGCTTTCTTACAGCAGCCCTGGCACACACAGGCAGGGCCCTTAGAGCAGGGTGTTCCTATGTCCCCGCTGGACCAGAGAAAGCCCAGTTCACACATCTCGCCTGGCGTAATTATTAACAGTGCTCTCTTCCACTCTCAAAAAGTGTCCCAGTTTGGAAGATAAATTATATGTCACTCAAGCGCTGAGACTACGGTCACCATCACCTGGCAGGCATCATTTCCCATTTCCCTTCCCACAGGCCACCCACCACTGGCTGTTGGAAAGTGAATTATTTCCACCAACCCAGAACTGCCAGAATGAGGCAGCCTCAGGCAGCAGCCAGGCCACGGGGATCCTGGGTTCTGGTTTCCCCTCTGGTGCCATCTGGCTGTGTGATTTTGGAAAACTGCTTTCCCTCCTCTGACCTCTGTTATGTAAAATAATGGAGTTGGATTGAGTGGTCCTTTGATTTCCGTCCAGTCTTTGATTAGACGAACCTGCCCGTTGGAGTGGTTTTCCAACAGTGGAGGCCTGGAGTTTAGGAATCCATGCAGGCACCAAGCACCGAATGCAGATGGAATCAATCATCCAGCCCAGGATCTATTTACAATATTTTCTTCCAAATCTGTGTGGCTGCTATTGTGATTAATGAAATGCAAAATCACTTAAAAACTTTCTTGAATCCAGAGTAGCTGTGCGTCATTAGGTATTTTCTCAATCAACAAAGTATTAGAAGTGCCACTCGTATCAGGTTGAGAAGGGGGAAAGAAGGCAAAAAGTATTGTCATTAAAAAAGGATTCTTCTAGTCAAACAGGTTGAGAACTACTGATCTATGTGTGGTAAGCAATCAGTACGAGTGTATGCAAATTTTTGCATCATCTGTATAATTCCCTTTGCTGGGGAAAGGCACCGTGGCTTTCTTCCACCTCTCAAAGGAGTTTTGTGACCCTGGGAAGAGTCCAAACCACAGTTCTGCAAAGATGAGAGGGTAGATGGTTTCCAGAAGCCCTTCTTAGGCCCATCCTACCCCAACTAGCGGCAACATTAACCTCTGTTGCAGTCTTACTATGTGAAGATCATGCTGGGTGCTTTGCATAGGTGTCGTCGTCCCCAAAACAGATGAGAAAAGGAAGGCACAAAAGAGCTAAGTCACTTACCCTGAGTCACATGGCTATGATGTGGCAAAGCAGGGATCAAATTCAGCTCCACGTGACTGCAGCTATATTCTGCCCACTCTGCTGTGTTACCCACTAAATCTTCCACAGTTCTAGGGCTGATGCCAAATGTCTGTTCCAAGCAGTGTTTTACCCTTGGAAGAAAGCAAGCCTGAAGAGGCAGCATGTGGTAGAGAGAGATAAGCACAAGGCCTAATGCCCATTCTGGCGCCATATGCAATTCAACCAGGAAGGGGAATACGGTCCTCTGCTCCTCCCAGCGATATTAACAGCCACGAGTGGGATGGAAGTCAATTTCTCTTGAAGAGAGAGAGAGAAGGAGGAGGGGGAAGAGGAAGAGGAGGGGAGGGAGGAGGAAGAGGGGGAGGAGGGGGAGGAGGAGGAGGGGGAGGAGGAGAAGGGAAATCTAGGTAAGAGAGCGTCTTCATTTGCATTTGTAAAAGTGTCCTTAGAAATTTTTCACCAACAAAATTAACTCCTGAGCTAAATTCTCCCTACTCCTCTTTTTTAGTTAAATCAAAATTAAAGAGAAGTATTCTTTACTATTTTTCTATTTTAACATTTTCTGCAGCAAGGTCCACAATGTAAGGCATGTGTAAAAGAGATCCTCAGAGAAGATAATGCAGGACCCCCCCACACCCTTATTCCCCTACTCCCCAATCCCCGTTCTCTCCACCTCTGACTTCCTAAGGAGCTGAGCATGTGGGCAGAGCAAAAATCAGAAATGGCTCTTCGTTCCAATAGGGGGCGCCCTGCTCCTGTGAGCCACTTCCAGGGGACTTGCTGGAAAGGGGGTGGGCTGAAAGAGCTGAAGACTCCTTGATTCTCTGAGCCTCTACCACAGATAATTTCTTTCCTTTCTGAGGTGGCGGCTGGGAAATCTTCCCCCAGTGTTCCCATGAATCTCCCAGGCAGGGCAGTCTCCCACCCTCCCAGAGCTCTCTCCCGGCCACGCCCTCGGGCTCATTGTTCCTTCCCCTCGCACTGGGGGTGTTGAGAGCTACCTGGTGAGTCAAGACACGCTTCCCGGGGTCTCTGGAAGCAGGCAGGAAATTTCCCTTAGCTATGCAGTCCCCATCCCACCGCACCCAGCACCCTAATCTCAGCTCTGCGGCTCGGAGGCTGCTAGGGCTGGGGGTAGTTATATTTTGAGCAACTGGAAAATGAGGTAGGGGGAACCAATGGCTACATTTGCTTTGGCAAATTTGAACTCAAACAAGATAATATCTTTCATCTTATGCCTTGCTTCACTCTAAAGGTTCTGTTGGCTTTAAAATATTTATATAAAGGGCCACTCTCTGCACATGAGAATTTCAGCATCTTGAAGAATTTCTTTTTTCTCATCCAGTGAAAAATCATATGTGGCAGAGAGAGGCAGTGCTTACCAAATATTCATGTATTGCCCCATGTTTTGCAGCCTCTCTTGCAATTAGTTGAGGACACCCTGAAATGAGAAATGAAAAATGAAATGACAACAAGAGTGACGTACTAGCCCTCTGTGGGGCCCTTCTGAGCTGCTGCGGGGAGCAGCTGACGTGCTTTCTCCTTCTCCCTCTTTCCCTGTGGAAGCAACTCTGGAGGCCACATGCTCCAGATGGCACAGCAACCCAATGGAAGCACCTGGGATCTCTGAGCCACGGCTGGGGGAAGACAGCTCTGCAGAGCCACCCAACCATGACGCATTGGGTAAGCAAGAAATAGGATTTTGTTGTGCAAGCCTCTGAGATGTTGGCCTGTTTGTTACTGCAGCACAGCCCCTTCTAATACAGCATCCAAACTGTCTAGCCTGTCTAAAGGGATAGCAGGAGTGCATCCTCGAAGCCAGCCGGCTGGCATGCTTGCATGTCCACAGCTGCAGCAGCTGCTGCAATATCGGGAGTTTATTATGAACTTTCTCTCTCCACTCTGTGCTGCTTGGTTCCAAGTTTCATGTTTCCAAGGCAGAGGTAATCTGATTGGCCTCATCATATTAGTCAACCATGGCACAAAACAGGTCATGGAACATGGACATGGCCGGGAGCGAGGGGCCAATCCCTACGTACTGGGCTTTCCAAGAGGAGGGCAAATGACTGCGATGGGCAGCCACAGTCATGGTTGGTGGCCCTGGCTGTCCAGCAGTTGTAATGCATCCTGAAGCCAAGTGAGACTAAAATCCAAACCACATGGGATCTAAGCCCTTTCTCAGTTAGAGGCAGAGGGGGCATCACCATCCCCAAATCCTCAAGATTGGGGAATGTACAATGGACTAAAGTAGATTTACTACTATTCTACTATAGACTATTGTTATTCTAGCAATGGAAGAACTTTTATCATTGATGTGAAGGCAGTGGCCACCAGAGATTCTGAAGGGAGGGAGAGGGAAAAATAGGTGTTACATGGGGTCATTTTCAGGACATTGGAATTGTCCCACATGACATTGCAGTGACGGATACAGGCCATTATATATTTTGTCATAATTACAAAATTGCATGGGACAGAGTGTAAACTATAATGTAAACTAAAATCCACGGTTAGTGCCAATGCTCCAATATTTGTTCATCAATTGAAACAAATATACCACACTAATGAAGGATGTTGTTAATGTGGGAAAGTATGGGAGGGGGAGGGGTGGGGCATATGGGAATCCCCTATATTTTTTATGTAACGTTTATGTAATCTAAATTTTCTTTAAAAACTAACTAAATAAATAAATAAATACCAAAACAAAACGGTTCTGATGTGCAGGAGGGCGAGGGAAAGCAGAGAAGGGGAAGAAGAAACAAAACCAGGCGAGTAGGAAATGAGTAGTGGCTGGAGGTGGAAGAGAAGCCACCACATACGGGCAAGAGGAAAACGCCAAACTGCAGCAATTCAAACCAGAACACTGCAAAGGACATATATTTTTTTCTGAGGAAACTGTTTATAAATCCTGTTTTAGGTTTACAACACATAAAAATAAAATAATAATATTGCTGCATGATTAAAAACAAACCATATACATTGTATGGGCTTCTTCAGGAGAAACTGGACAGGGCCCAAGCTTCTGACACCCCAGACTGTTCCCCAAACCTGCCTATGTTGGGCAGAGACATGCCGGCTGTCCAGCAGAGTAGCACTTATGTAAACAAAGTTATGAGAACCCCTTTTAGACTAATTCTACCAGCTTTTGATTTGTACCCCTTTAACATGGGGGCCCAAACCAAGTCCAAGAGGAAGAAAGGAAAGACCCCTCACCCCCAGTCTCCCCTCGTCCCCATCTTCTTGCTCCTTGACCCTCCATCAAAATGCCTTCTCCAAGCCTTGCCCATCTGGGCACCCCTTGCCCATCAGAGGGCTGCAGGCTGGGGTGGGGTGGGTTTGTCTACACTGTCTGCCTCAGTCCCAGCTCAGCCTAACTGATATGCCCAGGGCCCAGCCTGTGTATAGAAGGTAAGTGGGGTGAAGGTGGCCTGAGCTGACTGCAAAAGACTTAAGGATGCAACCACATATCCGATAAGCGTTTGATTTCATTTTATATAAAGAGATCATACAGCTCAACAATAAAAGAGCAAGCAATTGGATTTTAAAATAGGCAAAAGATTTAAATAGACATTTCTCCAAAAAGGAAATACAAATGGCCAAAAAGCATATGAAAAAATGCTCCATATCACTATTAGGAAAATGCAAATCAAAACGACAATGATATATCATCTCATACCGCATAGAATGGCCATTATTAAAATAAAACAAAAACCAATAAGTGCTGGAGAGGATGTGGAGAAATAGGAACACTCCTTCACAGTTGGTGAGATTGTAAAATGGTGCAGCTTCTGTGGAAGACAGTTTGGTGGTTCCTCAGGAAGCTAAATATAGAACCGCCATATGATCCAACAATTCCTCTACTAGGAATATATCCAGAAGAACTGAAAACTGCGACACAAACAGACATCTGCACACCGATGTTCATGTGGCGTTATTCACAATTGCCAAAAGATGGAAATAAACCAGTGTCCATCAACCAATGAATGGATAAACAAAATGTGGTATATACGTATGATGGAATATTATGCTGCTGTAAGAAGAAATGACATGGATGAACCTTGAAGACATTATGCTAAGTGAAATAAGCCAGACACAAAAGGACAAATATTGCATGGTCTCTCTAATATGAAATAAATATGAAGAACAAATGCATAGAGTTAAAACCTAGAGTATAGGTTATTAGGAGATAAAAGGAGGGCTGAGAAGGAATACTGTTGCTTAATGTATGTAGAAGTTTTAATTAACTTGACTGTTGAAGTGTGGAAATGGATAGAGTTGATAGTGACACAGTATAGCGAGTAGCAGCTGGTTTATAAATGGGAATGTAGTTGGAAAGGGTAGTCTAGGGATGTAAATGTCAATTGAAAGAAAGCTAGAGAATAATCTAGGGACTGAAAAACACAGTGAACCTAGAGGTGGATGAGAATTGTGGTTGATGGTACAGATGCAAGAGTGTCCTTCTGTGAGCTAGAGCAGATACATGTCACTATTGCAGGGTGGTGGGAATGTGGAGAAGTATGGGAAAAATACAATTGATGTGACCAATGGACTGTGGTTAACAGCAATACTGCAATATTCTTGCATCTACGCCAAAGATGTACTGTGTTGATAAGGGGGTGGGGTATGGAAAAATTGTGCCAAATGTATGCTATGGACCATGGTTGGTGGTAACAGTCTGATGATATTATCTCATAATCTGTAACAAATTTTCCACCACGGTGTAGTGTGTTGATGAAGGGGTTTTGTAGGGGAATTCTATACATGTGCATGATTGTTTTGTAAGTTCACAATTTCTGTAATAAAAATATATTTAAAATAATAATAGGGTGGGTTGGGGGGAAAATACACCAAATGTAAGATATGGACTATAGTTAGTAGTAAGATTTTGATGATATTCTTTCATAATTTGTAACAAATATCTCACAACAATGCATGGTGTTGGTGGTGGGGTGATGTATGGGAGCCCTGTATGATGTGATGCATGTTTATTTTGTAAGTTCACAACTTTTACCATACACTTATTGTTTATGTATGTTCATGTATGAA
>JAQZBX010029874.1:0-27065 GCA_029593785.1 Cabassous unicinctus
CTTTCATAATTACTTTTAACATTTAGGGGGGAAAAAAGTACCCCAGGTTTGCTTTTACTCTTACCCAGATTTTAAGATTTAGAACTCGCCATGTTTTGTCATAAATTCTGTTTCCTATAGCTTCATAAAAATCAGGGGGAAATTTTAGTTTCCTAGCTTAAATAGGGAAGGTAATGTAAATCATTGCACTTTCATATTCTTTTGTATTAGTGAAACACTGTGCCTCTGATCAACACAGTTTCCAGAGACTCTAAGAAGTGTAGCCTAGCAGAATTTGGAAATTAGAGAGCCCTAGATTCCTTCCTCCCTCCCTCCCTCCCTCCCTTCCTTTCTTTCTTTCATTTATATATTGAACAGATACTTGTTGAGTTTTAGCTTTTTTGTCATACCCTGTGCTCTGTGCTGGGGATACAACAGAGTTAAAATCAGAATTTAGGACCTCAGGGAATTCTTCTTCCAGTAGAGAAGGCAGAGCTCAATCAAATAATAATAATACAAATGCATTTAACAGTGCAAGTGGGATAAGGGGAAGTCTACTAGCTGCTAGAGCCTATATCCTTTGTTAGGGAAATGTGAGCCTCCCTGGGGCTTTGACTTTGTTAGGAACTTAACCTCCCTGACTCTGCCTTTCCCGGGTGTGGTGAGGGTCCTAGGAGAGAAAGTGTAAATGCGGCAGCCCAAAACAGTCCATGGTAAGTACTCACTCGATAATCCCATCCTTTGGTCCTTCTTTCCTTGAAGTTATTAATACTTCAGGGAAAAAATTTTTCCAAAATGTCTGTTTTGAAATTACAGAAGTAGAAATTAGTCTATTTTTCAGACTGACACATCGTTGTGGAAACAATCACCTTTTTCTTCTCCCTCCCCTCCCCCCTCCCCACCCCGCCCCCTTATTAAATCACTCCAGTATCAACACAGAAGGGGTGGCGCTGAGACCTCGCATCTGGGCGCAAACCCTGGCCACTGGGGCGAGGGTGGTTCACACCCCTCGGAGCTCCGTTTCTCTCTGGGCATCAGCCCACGGCGCTCCGTGCGCATTCCCTGATTGGCTAAGTGCATCCTGGGCAGGTCCAGCGAGTGGGGCGCTGCTACTATTTCACCAAAGCACCCCTTTCCCGGCACAGCACAAGGGACAGGTCACCCTATGGCCATCAGCCCTAAACTGACAAGGTAGGTATAAAGCAGCATCTTCATAAAGCATGGGCCAAAACAAACTGAAAAACACCACGTGGGCAGGAGTGGATGCAGCTCAGGCGGTTGAGCACCTGCTTGCCACGTACGAGGTCTTGGGTTCGATCCCTGGCACCTCCTAAAAAAAAGAAAAAAAAAAAAGACTGGAAAGAAATGCATCAAAAGCATAAGACTGGGAAACACAATTTTGTCTTTCTCCTCCTTTTACTTCTATACATTTTCCTAAATATTGAAAATATCTTGTTACTTTTTAAATGTTGAGATAAAGACATTTCAGAAATACAACCGTGAGCTTACAGACAAGATGGAACATATGCTGAAAAACAGGGTTCTTTTTTCTTCCATGGACCCCTTTGCCAGCCAGGTGAAAACCATGGACCCCTTACTAAGCCCACACTAAACTGTGTATTATTTAATAAACACACCCTCACCAATACGTCCCCGCAAGAATAATGTTTTTTTTTTATTTCAATTCAAGCTCATAGGCCCTTGTTAAGAACCCCTGGTTTAAAACATGCTATTGGCTCTAGCACCAATAGCCTTGTAGAGGAAAACCCTACCCATTTTGCCAAAGCAAGAGCAACGGCTCTGAGAAATCATCAGGTGGAGGTCCCCTAACTCCCCACTTTTCTCCTCTCTGCGCAGAGTCAGGTTCTCTTTCCCCTCTGCTGCTGGAGAAGCATCTCCTACTGTGCTCCTTACGTGGCTTGAATCTGTTTACCACTCCAGCGTGAGCTCTCAAAGGTCAAACGTCGGCTCCGTTTTGTGTTCGAATCCCCTATTCCTAGGATAAGACACCTACAACATAATACAATAACAACAGTATAATGACAAAAATACCAACAGGGGGAGGGAAAAAGGAACAAGCATTTATCACTTATGTGCTAGGCCCTTTGACGGACCAACTCATTTCACCTTTAGAACTACGAGTAAGGTGTGCACTGTTAATATTTCTAACTCACAGGTGACAGCTCTGAGTTCAGAGAGGCGAAGTGGCCGCCTGAGTTCTCTCAGCTGGACGGCGGGAAGCTGCTGTGACAGCAGTGTGTGCTGGGCGTGCCCTCCTCACAAGTGGGCATGAAGCAAAATTATTCTTCATGTTAAACGACGATTGCACATCCTGCAGATAATATGAACATACCAACATAAGGCCAAATAGTCCAATAATAAGAGAGGGAAAAGTCAAATTCCTTTGGAGACGGAGCAGCGAAGTGGGACTGGTAGGGACTTTGGTGAGGTTGGGACTGCACATCTTATCCAAAGGGGCCACCTCTTAGCTCACACACATACTTCTTAAAATCTCTAAAAGAGAACATGTAGAACCTGATGGAAGAAAACAGATAAACCCTGACCCAACTGGAATAGAACTATTTATTGTAAGGACGCATAACGGAGTTTCAAAGTTCAGGGGGAGGAGGAATTGGAAGTTGGCACTGGAACCCCACTGGGTGTTAATTACAACTTGTTCTAGATTTATATTTGTATATTTATATTTATATATATTTATATTTATTTATATGGCATGTACCAATTCTGAGTTCCAAATGTGGATTTAGTAATCTGCAACTGATCTTTCTGTTGCCCTCCTAAAATCCAGGTGAAAATAAGGATATAAATAAGTATGTAGAACTTCAGGCGAGTCAAACAATTCTCTTTATAGATTAGAAACCTCAGTAGGCATATTCCTGCCTGTGTGTGCAACATGATAGCCAAGAAACCAGGTTTTCCAACGCAGGTTCTTCCTTGAGTGACCTAAAATAAACCCAGTGGATGGGGATTTTCTAGTTCCTTTCTCAACCTTCACACTGAGAGCAGATGTAAGTCCCAGGTTGAGCACGAACTCTTTTGGGATCTCCATGAACTACAACAATTGGATTATTTTGGAGGAGGAGAGATAGAGTATCTTACAAGGTGTAGTAACTTCCAATTAAGCTAGTAGACACATGCCAGGCATTTTTGAATACTTGATAAACTGATAAAAAATTATATAAATACATGGTTTCCTTAGAAGAGATCAAAACAGTAAATAACTAGAGCTAGTTCATCAAAACTTTCCTAGGAAGGTCAGGTTATATCATTAATTTTATTTACTTAGCTATCTATTTATTTAATTCAGGGAAGGTTCTGAGAGCAATATGAACTTAATTCCAATTTCTGTACCTTCTACATCTTCAACTCATTCAGCCTCTATTGAGCTTCTACTACGACAGGCTCCATGCTAAGCATTAAATATTTGAGAAGTGATTCAAATAATGGCCCTACATTAATATGCTTATAACATGGCAGGGACGCTCATTTATAACCAGATTGTGTGAAATTATACTAGAAAGCACCTGGTCATCTCCTAATCATGCTTCAAACAGCTCAGCTCCCTCCATCTTCAGAAAGCTCTCCTTGATCCGATGAATTAACAGCATATATCTCTATACATTTAATAATGCCTGTGCTACACTATTTTGTAATTTTTGCTTATATAACCACCCCCTTTCTAAAGCAAGCACTTCTTTGAAGCAAGGACTATGTCTTTCCATCCTTGTTTGCAACAAAGGGATTGCAGATGCCAAGATGAAAAGAATAAACTTTCCTTAGATGCTGCGTGCGTGATGAAGGTATGTCATGCAAGGAAAGCAGCAAGAAGGCCAACTAAGTGGAGTTCCCTGCTACGACGAGTGGAGGGAGACCAAGCATGGCAGAGAGGCTATAAATACTGGAGCTAAAACATAAGAATATATAGAATGTAAAAGCTAAAGAACTTATCTTTATGTTGTTGGCATTGGAAGCCACAAAAAACCTAAATATTTTGTCAATTTAAAAATAACCAAAAGGAAGATGGGAAAATTGAGAAAAACAGGAAGAGACATTTAAGTTCAGCAGAATGACTTCTTCCAAATACGCTATGGCTCTCTTATTACCCTTGAAGGGTTGTAAGCTTCTGTTTGGGCAAGTATCACGTTCAACAGAGCACCTGAGTCCTAATTGCTACTTCATACATGAAGTTGAGTGAGACACTAAAAGACAATAATAAAGCGACAAATAATGATTAAAACAAGCCAGTGGGAAACGCAGTGAGTGTTAACCAAGGAAACACCAGTAAAATGCAAATATAGACTTCACAGTTAAAGACTATGAATTGTATGCATGCATTTCCCTCTACCTCTGTCTCAAAACTCCACTTGAACAGTAGTTTAGGAGCTTAAAATTAGACCTCAACCCAGAAAGATGAAGAATACTGGAGAAAACAGAAAGGATTTTTTGGAAGATGGAAAGCAGATGGGAATTGAAGTAGCAGACCCAGTAAAGTCGAATTATTAGCCAGCAGAAGAGAAAGTTGAGAAGCCAACCATTTTACCGTGCAGAATCCCTAGGCTTGAGAGCATTAGGTACCTCTGAAAAGGGGGTTCAAAACAGGAGGCCTGGCTGGAAGTCTATTTAAAAACCAGTGAGAGCCTGCACATTTACACCATGTAGTTAAGTGACTGTTACTATTACGCTCTGGCAGAATATTGGAGGCTTTTTTCCCTTAAAAGGGTAAAATGCAGATCTCCAGATTGGAGACACTGAGCAGAGTTGAGAAGAGGGTACCCTCCTGAAATTGGGGTATTGAATAAAAGTGCAAGTACCAAATGCTGGAATGCTCAAATTCCCTCCCCGACCCCACTACAGCTTTCAAAATACAGGCAGCCAGAGACTTGTCTGGGGAATTTGACTATTCCACAAGAAAGAAACCTCTAAATACCAGTATTGTGGTATGAAATAACCCAACCAGACAGCACTGTAATGAAGTTCAAGGAAAGTCTCTTCACGCACACAGAGCTTTTTGGTGTCCCACACTTAACTGTGAGATGTTTGGGGAAAGCATTTATAGTATATTAGTTTGGTGCCTTAGACCACTTGGCTATCCTGACACAACTTTTATGTTATATTATTTATATGTATTATATTATATATAATATAAATACCCTAAAAACAAACAAACAAGAAGCACAACCTAAATAGGGAGATCAAAATTTTTTAAAAACTATCATTAATGTTCTCAGAGTGATGAAAGAAAAATTTGCATCTAGGAATCAAGAACACTATATTATAAGAAATGAACATTAGACAGCACAAAGAACTATGGACATTTAAAATATGAAAGCAGAAATGAAAAAAAAAAAACTGAATGGAGGAGTTTGAGATAAATTTGAGGAAACTATCCAGAAAAAAAGAAAAAGAGACGAAAATGGAGATGGAAAATAGGAGAGGAAAAGTAATGAACCATTCTAGAGGTATAACATCTGAAAAAATGGAATTCAAGAAAAAGACAACATATGATAGAGAAGGTAGGGCAGAAGAAAAGAAATAGTTCAAGAAAAAGAATTCAGAATTGAAGGATGGATTTTTCAAGTTGAGTGAATCTGGCAGTAGATGAAAATGTACCTGCATCAAAACATATCACAGCAAAATTTTAAAAGACTGGACACAAAGGGAAGCTTCAAAGTCTTCCAAACAGAGAAAAAAAAAAAAATGTTTTCATACAAATAATCAAGCATCAGAAAAGTGACAGACTTTTCAAAGCATCCCAGAAAGCTAGAAAACCTTGAGCAATGCATTCAACATTGATTTCCATCTGAAATATTATACCTGCTCAAACTATCAATTAAGTGTGACAGTAAAATAAAGATGTTTTCAAAGTTCAAGGTCTCAAAGGATGACTGACCGTAAGCTCTCATTCAGGAAGCTCTTTAAGAATGTGCACCGCCAAGAGGAAGAAAACCAAGAAAGAAGATGTGGAAGCCAAGCAGCAGAGGAGTAGGATCCAATACAAGAGAGAAGAGGTCTCCAGGATGCTGGTGAAGGAAGAGCCCAAAATCATGTCAGCCATGCAAGAGCTCTAGAGAGCAATCTGTCCGCACAGCAGCAGTTCAGGGACTCTGGAATGTTTCTTCAAGATGAAATCAATAAATTACCAAGTGCATTTGAACATATGAAGAGGAAGTTTTCACAACTTGGGAAGGATTTTGGGGATACCTTCATGGCATGTACATAGAAAACTAAGCAAAACTAAAAATCACAACAGCAATGACACAATAAGACAATTGTTAGCTATATAGTATATATACCTATATTTTATATAGATCGACTGTGAATAGCACTTATATGATCGTAATGATGTGAATATTGAAATTTGATCTAACCAAAATAATAATATTCTTATTTTCGGGGGACAGAGGAACAAAACTGTGCCTAGATGAGTAGAGCAGAGGATGTAAGAGAGTTAAATCCTCATTTTCCCATAACGGGAAGCTAATGCATAATATCTACACTAAAATAAAAATCAAGCAGTAACATTACAATCATGTTATTTAGAGGATATGAGGGTAAATATGAAAAGAATGAGCTAAAAGTGTTGAAAGTACTTGCCTTGTAGAATTATTTGATTCTTTAAGTTATACATACAAATCACATCGATAAAAATAAAAACTAAGATTTTGATTTTTTAAGCAAATGTGTCAAGTTATAGGTTCTCAGGGACTATTTTTATTTCTAAAAATTCATATTCACTAATGTTCTTGCTCTTTCTTTAAGGATTAAGATAGGCCCTGGGACAATTTAAAGATGTTTTATTTGCAGTTTAGAGACTTAAAACTCATTGCTTTTGTGACTAAAATTGTTCTGGTAGACTAAGCCAGGCAGCCATAGTGTCTGTTTGCCTTAGTGAATTAAGTTACAAATGCTGAGCAAAGTCTCTGCATAATCCCATTCTGCTTTTGTGTTTACTCGGGCAGGTACCATTTTGTGGCCAAACAGATAAGATCTGTTCCCAGGCCTGTGAGAGGTGACAAGGATATTATTTGAACATGTGGGAAAATTATTTGAATAAAAAATGCACAAGATTATTAACACGCCATATCACTCAGTGTAAACAGGAACCAAATAAATGTCACTCCACCATCACATGCTTTGCAGCTTACTCCTCAAGTGTCCACAGAAGATAGGAGGAAAGATGTTAGCACTTGTGAATTTATGGAGGCAGGTACAGGGAAAATGAAAACTGCAACTGCCATTTACTGGACTTTTAACAGGCTTTAAACCACTGTTACCTCATTTAATCTCTAGACCAACTTTATCAGATACTTATTAATACCTCCAATTTACCAATAAGGAGACTGACACAGATCTAAGCAGCATGCCTAAGTGAAAGAGGCTGGACTCAAAGCCATGTCCATTCCATTAGGAAGCCCACTCTGTTAACATTTGCACTACTTAGGTGGAAGTTTGTAAATCCTGCTAATAAGTAGGGTGTTTTTTATCTCCCTGGGCATAGGTGCACACATGCACGCACATGCCAGTTTGTTGAGAGAGAGAGAGAAATATGAGGATACGCAAGGATTCTGGTCATCCTATTTGATCTATTACTAATCTGTCTCCTTGCAGCTTCTAAGGGAAATAAATGTACCACGGATAGCGCTGAATTTGAATTGTGCATCTTTGGCTCTAAGCATCTGCACAGTTGCCTGGTGAGCAAGGCTGGAGGGTGTGGAAAATTCCTATTGCGTAGCTAGAGGCAGGTCTAAGGACTGGAACTAAAGCTGGTTGCCTGTTTTCCTCTGGCCATTCTCCTAGTCAGTGTTGTGCTGGAGAAGCCTGTGCTGGCTTGTGAGAGCCAGGAGTTAAAGATTCAGGAATTTTATGAGCCAGGTGATATCAAGATGGTAACTTGAAATGGGTCATGGTAGGAGTATTCATACCACAAAATTCAGCAAATGCTACAAATCAGGACTTCTTTTTCCTTTTTTTTTTTCTTTTCTTTTTCCTTTCTCTTCTCTAGCTTCCATTTGTTGTGGTGGTTGTTAAACTTTTACTCGTGGACTGTTGCCTACAACAGAATCTTAGCTCTCTGAATCTAACCACTTAAATTTGAAAAGCCAGTCCACGGACAGCAAGCTGCCCAATGCAAGTGCGAAAGAGCTTTCCCCATAAGCTGGGTCTACTGGTCCAGAGCTTCTTAGGGCAGCATAGCACGAGCCTCTGAGCTTGTCTTATTTTGTTAAAGCAGGTGGGCAGGTGGGGAGAAGGGGGAGATAGTGTAAGTCTAAGGGAGAATGAGGGGCAAGAGTGGCCTGAAGCAGCCTCTGCCTCTTCCTGCCTCCCCACCCCCTTCTGGCTTCAGACTTGAACCTTTTACTTTTTCACAGAGAAAGTTTCAATCTCAAGCACTGTGACCCAGTTCCTACCGTTGAACTTTACCTACCTAAAAGGGGGTGGGAGCTCAGCTTTCCCGGGCCCACAGAAACACCCTAGCTGTACAATGGCAAGGAAATCATGCCGTCTATTTGAACCACAGACTCATTCACTGTAAAGCAGAGCTGTTGATGCCTGGGAGGAACAAACGTCTGGGTCCTTTATATACTGCTGATTAAGACAAACGTAGAGGCTAGTGTCGTTGTTGTTGCTAAAATTAAGATTGTGGACTTGGGCACTTCTATCATGGAAGATATTTGGAGAGCAGAAAGAACCTAACTAGAATTGTGGAACCCACCTCAAATTGGATTAATCTTATCAGGAAGAGCAGTTTCAAGAAATCAATGTTCCGTAGTCCACGGACCAGACACAAAATTTGCTCTCTTTCCTAAATCTAACAGCTCCAATGCAGAGGAAAAGCCAGTCCATGACGAGGCAGCTGCCCAATGCGAGTGCAGAAGAGTTTACACTGCAGAAAGAAGTGCAAAGAGATTATGCTATGCTCAAGCCTGGGCTCCGTGGTCCAGCCCAAACCAGGTAAGACGTCCCTGAGGAGTGCCATGTGAGTTCCAAGGACCTCCGAGGCCAACCCTTCCCAATCCTTCTACCTAATCAGTCTTGCTGGCTTTTAACCTGCAGCCCTTGAATCCTCAGTCCGTTTGTTTCCCTAAGATGCAACACGAGTTTACAGGGACATGTTTCCACACAAGGCTCCAGAGAGAGGAACTTTCCTTGCTCTTCCCTTCAGGTATCTGAGTGAGGGGCGGTTGAGAGTAGAGTTATCTTGTTTTCTCACAGACCAGTGAGCACTGCCCATATATATCCAAGCCTTTTGGTAAACAGTGATAGCACTGCAGAATGACTGGGGGAGAGAATGGCTCAGGACCAGTCCCATCATTTCCACAATCTCTCTTTCTCCAAGGCAAGACAAATCAGCATGCAGTAGATGTAAGCACAATGTTTACAGGAGCAGGGATAGCTTACATGAATTCTAGGCTCTCAGGCCTTTCCTCAACTCTCCCTGCACAGAGATCCTGCTGTTGCCACTGAGGGCAACAGGTGATGGGCTGAAGTTAGAGGGAGATATGAGGTGGCTGGTGTGGCCCAGATTTAAAATTTTAATGGATGGGTGGAAGTGCCATGTGCTAAAACAGACCTTCTACCTGATTAACTTTAGCAAATCAGGTTGCTTGGGGGTATGCGCCGTGTTGAAAATGGCTGGAAACCCACTTCACATTTTGTCAGTCATACCTGAGCACACTTAAGACCTTCCCCCACAAGGAGCCAGTCTTCACGGATGGAAACTTCACTCAGGAAGTGGGATCTTTTTTAATCAGAAATTTTTTAGACCTGTGAATGAACTTGAAATGACCTCCTTCAAATTATGAGGCCTGAGAATGAACTTCAAATGACCTCCACTTTCCTATAGCCAGTCATGTCCTGGAAAGCTTAGTGTATAACGCCCCAAGGAACGCCATTGCTTTTCCCGATTACGGCACAGGTGACTGGATGGTTCTGTTGAAGACGAGGCCCATTACATAAATATCGTACCTGTGTGTGCGTGTCCGCGAGCATGTGCATACACAAAGCAGCGGCTGAAGTCCTCTTGTAGCTTACTGCTTGGGAACATTTATTTTTTCTCTACCCAAGAAAAAGTACACTTCCTCTTATTCAGATAACAACAGTCAGGTTACATCCCACTTCTTTTCTTTCCTCACTTGTACAAATTGCCTGTGAACAGATTTTGTTAAAATTATTAATTTTCCCTATTCTCCAAAGGATTAAGGGTAGCAAAATTCTTCTTGGCAGTTTAGCAGCAACTGAATGAATAAACGAATCAAATAAATAATGAGAGGATAAATTCACAAACAAAATGTACTACGGAGCCGCTCTCCGGAAACTCCAAGTTTAATGCTGGTTGATTTTACCGCATTGCTGCCTATTAACATTGTCTAAAGGAACAGAAAAGACATCTCAAATTCATCATATATTAGTTTTCCAATCAGTAGAATGAAATGACAATATCTCTCTTTTTCTTAGTGTATGAAACTATTGTCACATTCAATAGGTTTGTGTTGGAACTCCCAGGTCGCATGTATAATTTGTATTATACATTTTGCTTCTGTGGGGTAAAAAACAAACATCCTGAAAAATGAAACACTTTTTTATGGTGAGTAATAAGCATGTCAAATGCTCAATATGTTTGCACCTCACAGTCTTTGCTGTCAACATAGAATTTTGCAAGGCCGGATACAAATTTTGCAGTAGCTTTGTGAAGCAAGACGGGTGTCACTTTGGTCAAACACACCAACCTGTGTACTAAAACATTCTATGTTTGATAAGCCTTTTGTCACCAATACGTCGTGATTAAATTATCGTCATGCAAAACATGGACTTGGCAATGGCAGCGCCAATATTGATACTGACCTCACCTTGGCCACTCAGCACAGAAGAACTTTTCCCTGTATTTGACTTGCTGCTTTTTTTTTTTTTTCGTAAACATGGCCCTGTACATATTTACTTTCTCACTCTCTAGTACCTCATACCCACAGATTCTGGAAATAATCTGACTATCACATTTCCTCAATATTCATCCAGCTCTGACAAAGATATGGCATTCGTGTGAATGATTCAAATCTAATACGGACAAATAATGATCAAGCAAAAAATTAATTTTCAAAATTACTTCCTGTGGTTTGCACGATGGCGTCAAAGACTTAATTTGATGACTAATATTGACTGATCAGACAACACACACACATTATGCAAATGTGTAGATATTTTTCTCATTAGGTTGATCAGTGAATAATAATATTGGTAAAAATTGCATCTATTAATAAGTTATAGGAGGTGTAGTTTTATGAATAGGTTATTTGACTCAGTTTCAAATGATTAAGATGAATATGCATGGAAACTATACTTGTCATTTAAATTTAGAGAAATAATATGTCAGGATGAATTTCTACCCCATAAGGAAATTGATCATATTCTTCCCCAGTATAATTTTAAGCTTTGATTAACCAGGGGGTTAAGTGCCAATCTCTATGCTTGGCACTGTGCACCATTCATAAGCCATAGAGAGCCAGAGGTTACTGTGTCCCATGGAATGCCAGCAACTGGAATGGCAGTGAGATGAAGGGCCTCCAATAATCCCCTGCCCATCTCCATGCGGGCGACTGTGAGATGCTGGCTCAAGAGGAAGCTGATTCCGGGACAGCGTTTTGTCGAGTGTGATGGGATGAATGGGATGAATTGGTCGTAAGTGACCTTGAAAGCAGAAAGCCTCTAACAGCCCCCTGGGGTCTCAGGTACTTCATTTGTAAAATGGGTAAATTTTATCTATGTCGTTATCATGAGGATCATTGAGAATGCATATAAAGTATCTGACAGTGTGCTTGGCATATGGTAAGAATTTAATAGATGTTAGTTTCCTTCTCTAATTTAGCCTTAACATGTATTCTATATTTTGAATTAGTCAAAAGATCTCTTTTCACACACGGTGTTAGGGCAAAAGGCACTGGGCTAGGACTGAGGATCTGGCTCTCGTCCCAGACATTAACCTCTGTGAGAATTTGCTCACCTCATTTACTCTCTCTGAATCTGCTTCCCCAGCCATAAAATGTGGCTCAGGCCATTTCACACAGCCCTCCGGTCTGGTTATTCTGTGTCCCTGAGAGTCTTTCACAGTAAAGGGTGTTATTGAAGTAGGTAGTCTGGTATTGGCCTGGACCCAGCAGGGTCCTTGAAAAGGATTATTTAGTACAAGGGGGGATTGTTACCCAAACCTCTTTCTCCCCTCTGGGATTTTTCAGGAGTCCTGTGATGGAAACGTGTCAGGCATGGGAGCAGGAGAATAGAACCAAGAGAAGCTGGAGTCTATTCTCTACTTAGATCTACTGTTTAAGTAGACAGTACTGGAGAGGGAGGAGAAGGCATCCGTGTCGCCTTCTCTTCCTGGCACACCCCTTCCACACCTTTCTGCCCAATAAATAAGGAAAGGAGAGGTGCCACATCACTCCTCCCCGACTGTGTTTATTATCCCTCCCCAACTCCCAGTGCCTTGCCCTGAATAATCTTTTAATACATATTAAACACATAGTAGGTATTTTACCTACTATTTTTAAAAATTCCTCAAACGATAGAGATTGATGTAATAGGAATTTACGCATTGCTCATTTCACAGTCTGGCTGGGTTTTTTCCAAACAGAGATGCAGGGATTGAGGCTCCTTCCATTTGTGGCTCTGCCATCCCTTAGTGCTTTGGGGTCCTCCACTAGGTTCTCTGAATCATAATCAACTGAGGAGGAGAGAACAAGCAAATAGCGTCACAGGAGAATTGAGGCGCCAAGCATGGAAGTGGCAAACCTCACTTCTCCCAACATTCCTTTGGCCAGAACCACACTCAGGCTCCCAGCCTCACGCACAGGAAGCTGGATGCTCAGGAAAAGGAGTCAGTGTCGGAGACCAACTAGGCAGTCTCGGCCCACATGGTACGCACACTCGACTCTGAGTCTTTATTTACAAAGCCACTTCCCTTCTGGAATAAGAACTCCTTGGAGAAAGAAAGAGTGACATCCATCTCTGTGTCCCTACCACCAAACGTAAGGGTATGTGGTAAAAAATTCCCGAGCTGAAGGTTAGTAAAGGAGCCCAGTTCCTTAGCTACCATCCACTTAGTTGGTCGTGATTACCAACACTGCCATCATATCCAAATATTTGCACGTGATTTACAGACAGCCTGGCATCTCAATTCAGCAAACTTTTATACTGCATGGACTATGATCTAGACCCTATGCTATTAGCTATGAGAAAATAGAGAATTATTGCTTAAGATGTCATGCCTCAAAGTTTATGGGAGACGAGAGGAGAAGCAGCATAACTGCTTGAAAGGATTGTGTCAGGCTCTACACAGACTATGGGCTGGTGAGGTAACCAATGTTTTGAAGGATGAGGAGGAGTTTGCCAAATGGAAAAGGTGCTGATAAATATTCTAGGCAAATAGAGCAAGATGCACAAAGACACCTTTGACATCATGTAAAGGTTCGTGATGCACTGAAGAATGGCAAATCGTAACGCACAGGCTAAAGCAGAAGGAGTGGTAGAAGGAGATTCTGGTAAGACATATTGGCGTCATTATGCACAGGGCCTTGTATGTCACCCCAAACAGTTTGGAATTTATCTTGTAGTTGCAAACATCAACAGTTGGAGTATATGTTAATTCAATAAACACTTTTTGAGCCCTGTCTTAGTTTTCCTGCCTGCTATGACAAATACCACACAATGGGTTGGCTTAACTTCAAGAATGTATTGGCTTACAGTGTCAGAGGCCACACGGCTCGCTTCCGCCCAGGGCGGTAGTGTTCTGGCTGCCCGGAAATTCTTGGGTTCCTTGGCTTTCCCATCACATGGCAACGTCCTCTTTCTCTCTCCCAGGTTCCCTCTGGCTTCCGGCTTCCTGCTGCTCCTCCTGGTTTTTCTCTGTGGCCTTCTCTATAAGACCTCCAGTAACCGGATGAAGACCCATCCTGATTTTGTACACCACACTACGGCTAAAGCTCCTATCTTCAAAAGGCCCTGCTCACAATGAGTTCACACCCACAAGGATGGATTTAGATTAAGAACAAGTTTTCTTCCGGGGCCCACAACTCAATCTGCCACAAGCCCATACTCTTTCTCGGGCTCTGTGCTCAGTGCTGAGGAAACCAGTGGTAAGTTAAACAAAACAGTCAGGCTCCTTCTCTCAAGGAACTTACACGGTTCAGGGGAGCACACTGGAATTCTACAGAGGGCTTTTCTAAACTACTTATGCCCATGCCTCTACTGAGGTTCATTTTCCTAGGAGAGACACCCCATTTCAGAGTGACTATTACTCATGGAAGCCTTGGAGCTTTCTGATAAATACCAAAGGTAAGGCTGAGAACCACAGGGCAGGGACAATATCTAATCTATGTTTATAAACAACTTTGGTGCTAGTGATGAGGATGGGCTGGAAACGAGATGCTTGTCTAGGGAGCTGTGAACATTTGCATCCCCAGTGCAAAAGGTTGTCCCTCTCAAAGGGTCTCTGCTTCTGAGGTCTGGGAATATTTGATGCTGTCCTCTATATACTGACATTATCCCCTTGGTTCAGTGTCCCTTCTTCTGCAAGGCCTTTCATCATGACCTAGTCTGCTTTAAACACCCTTTCTGGGTGCACACATAACTTTCTGAACCCTCCGCTGTCATAACATCTTCTTGGTTTTATTGTCATTTAACTTTCTATCTTTGAGATCGGCATGAAATGGGGCATGTCTAGAACAGGTATTCCGATATTCCCGGCATCTGCTACACCACCTATAAGTTCAAGGCATGAACTATCTTTTCATTATTGACTGACTGACTGAATGACGAATGAATGAAAAAGAGAGAGTGTTGAGTGGTCATCCAAACTGTTCTAAATTTTCCGGACTAGCTTTGGAATTTGGAGGAAAGGAGCTCAACACGCTGCATGCCTTAGCTCATTGATCCTCTGCCACAACTTTGGGGGGTCAATCTTTCATCCTCATTTTGCGGAACAGGACGCTGAGGTCAAGGCCACCTTGTGAGTCAGTGGAGGAGCTAACATCCCAACGTGTCTCTTGGGCTTGAAGCCCATGTTCTTTCCACTCGTGATACCCCGTGGCCTCCCGGCTGGTGAGTGACACAGTAACAAACAACCCATTCACTTATGGAGTTCTTAAGAGCGTCCAAGGTATTTTCACAGCCAGACCCTCCTTTGTGCAGCTTTCACTCGGGTGACACACTGAGCCCTCTGCTCTGTGGCAGAGCCAGCTGCGGAAGGCACCGCCAGCAGCTTCCAATCAAAGGAAATCCTGAGAAAACAGCCTCAGCCATCTTCTGGGGATTCTCCCTGTCACAGTCCATGGCAATAAATAATACATGAAAAGAGATCAGCTCCTGCCAAGGTGGACTTCAAAGAGGGTGGGGTAGCATTGTTTAAACCCTCTGGTGGTCATCTGTGTTGCCTGCCAGTTCCAGAAGTTAATTCACAGAGAGTGGGGTGGAGGGAATGCCTGCCTCCCCTGCAGCTGATTTGTGGGAACGCTGAGCCTGCATTAACGTCAGGGAAGATCAGCTTGTGAGTCTTTAAAGAGCATTGTCCCAGCTCCAAGCCTGCGAGCTGGGTCTTGGACTGCCGCTGTGACATGTGTTCTGAGCTAGTCCCAAACAAGCACCAACACAACGGACTCCACAGATCAATGCCACGGGCCTGAAGGATGGAATCCAAAGCATGAGCCCCAAGAACAGAAAGTCCCGGCACTCGCTCGGTGCAAGTTGCCATGAGTTCCAGCCATGCGTCCTGCGGCCAAGGATGGGTGGCCCCCGAGCAGGAAACTCTTTGGCAGCCTCCACTGCGTGCTTTGCCTGTTGACAAGAGCACACCCTGGCCTCGGTTATTGCCCTTATAAAACAGCTCGAGGAGGATGCAAGCCAAACATTTTAAATGTGCCTGGAAGAAAAATGTGAACCCTGAATCCATGCGGTAGAACAGTACAGCCCAGCTGCAGAGCACGCGGCAGCCCTGCTCCCCGAGGAGGGGCCACGAAGGAAACTGCAGCTGCTGCCCAGGCTTCCTGTGGCTTCTCCTCTTCCTTCTGCAGCAATCCCAAAGCAGGGAGGGCTGCTCCACTGTGCAACAGAATCTGAGAAATGGGTGCTTTTGCGGCTGCAATTGGAGAATCATAGAACATTCGCAACCAGGAGAGACTTTGTAATTGCCTAGTTTGCATATAAATAGGGGAAGAAATGGAATCTCACAGAGGTCATCAGCAAGGTCTAGCTTTCCCTGTTGAAATTCATTTTGCATGCTTCCTGTTCACATTTTGCAAAGGAGAAATAATGAGGGTAGGGTGTCTTCCCTGCTTAGCACCTACTATCTACCAGGCACTGTCCCAGCTACATTTCCTGTATCTTATTTAATCCCCAATACTGCCTTATAAGGGAATATTATTATCTACTTTTAAAGAGAAAGAAATGAAAGCTGTAAGTGTCCAGCCAGTAAGTGCTGGGACCAGAATTCAAGCCCAAGTCTATCTGGCTCCAAAACCCAACTCCTTTTCATTTTACTAAACCACCACTTCTATGGCCTAACAGGGCTCTGTTACCTTTCTGGGCTATTTACATGCAATTTCTTCCCAATTATCCTAACGAAGATATTCAAAGGAAGTAATTAGTAACAATCTCTGGGTACATCCAGGAGCAGAAAATCTCCTTTACCCTACTTCATGGTGAAATACTAGAGCATTAGAGTTATCATCAGGGAAAGGATGGGGTTGCCCACCAGTGACATTCAAATTTACCATTTTTCTGGACATTTTAGACAGTACAATAAAGCAAGAATCAGAAACAAGAGATACAATTCCTGGGAAAGAGGATGTAAAATTACTATTATTTTTTTTTATGGTAAACTAGATAGTGCAAAACTAAAGAAAAATAGCTAAGTTGGCCAAATAAAATAAAATAATAAAACTAATAACTTTCTTACACAACAGAAACATCCATTTTAAAAACATAGTGGAAAATGATCATTTTTGTTCCTTTTAAAATATCTGCTGAAGTAGCGTTAATGAAATTGTGTGTTCTGTGTGAATGAAACGACAAAGTTTTACAGAGACTCAAAAGAAAACTTGACAAAATCAAGAAATAATTCAATTTTCCTGATGAATGGAATGAACAAAGATGCCAAATCTTCCTAAACTGAAGGTGGGGGGTTTACATGAATCAAATGGCTGTAAGGTTATTCAGAAAATAATGAATAGATGAGCAAAATAGCCAGGAACAGTTTTAAAACAAGAGAAATGAGAATAAGTTTGCCCACCAAAACTTATAATACTATGATCATTAAAACAGAATCATGTTGTTACAAGACCGGACAGCTGTCAACAGTAGAATAAAACAAAAAGTTCTAGAACAATCTTAAAATACCATGTAATTTAATATATGATAAAAATGATTGCAGCAAATCCAGTGCAGAAAAGATAGAATAGTCAGCAAATGATATGGGGGAAAGTGGCCAAATATATAAGGTAGAAAAAACCTCTACTTGATCCACATCTCATATAACCACCTAGTCTAATTCCATATGCATTAGAGATCAATATGTAAACAAGGAAAAACAATTATTAAAATATGAAAATAACAGTAAATATGTAATGTATCTTGGGGGTAAGGAATAAATTCTAAATATAAAATATTTAATTGGATTTTTTAGATATTAAATCCAAATATTTATTTAGAGTTAGGTCTTCTGACCTCCAAAACCGTTGTTTTAAGTCACAAAGTTCGTGGTAATTTGTTGCAGTGACAATAGGAAACAAATATATTAGGCTACTAAACCACCTTTAAGGGTCACATTTTCAAAGCTAATCACAATTCTAAATTACAGATAAAGATAATTACTTGTTGTAAGACATTAGCCACAAAAAATAAGGTACTTTTACATAAAATGTATACGAAAGTAGAAGAGTAATAAGAAATTGGAAAATAATTTTCAATGACTATGAATGACAAGGATTTAACATTAAAAAAATAAAAAAACATATATCTTACAAATCTTTTTAAAAATCTCTAATGCCCATTATCAAAATCAAAATAGTAGCTATACATCAGCCTATTCTCACCAAACACATTCATCTAGTCGCTCAACAACCATTATCTCATTAAAACCTCGTTCTGTGGAGTTGGTGTTATTATTTGTAAGTAGAAAGTAAGACTAGGTCAAAGGAATCCAAATCAGATGTGTCTGTCTAAAAGCTTTCAGTTCTAAGCACAGCCCTGTATTCCCTGTATAAAAGTAGCCAAAGGCAATTAGCCCTATTTCATAGAGGAAGAAATAAACATGATAAATATTCAGCCTGCTAAAATCAAAGACGTATAGGAGATTCTATTTTTGGCTATCAAAATGACGAAAACAAAAAGCCATCATGACACTCAGTGCTGGCGAGAGTGTGGTAGGATAGACGACCTCACATGCAACGCATGGAGTCACAACTTTACAAAACTTTTTTGGAACAGAATTGGCAAGCTGAATCAAGAGTCCAAAAATTTTTTTTCCCCAATAACTCCACTTCCAGGAATTTATACTGAGGAAACTGTCAGAGAAAGTCATAAGAATGTCTTCATTTGCACGGAAATTCATTGCAGCACTATTCACAATATTTAAAATACAGAACTGAAAGTCACACACGTGTCCTATAGTAAGGGGTGTTAGTTAAATTGTGAAACAATCAGAGCATGGCTGCGGCCGGCTGAATAATGGCCCTTCCAAAGATGCCCACATCCTAATCCCCGGAACCTGTGGATATGTTACCTTCCATAGCAAGAGGGATTCTGCAGAGGTGACTAAGTTAAGGATCTCGAAGCGGATTGTCCCAGTGGGTTCAATAGGACCACAAGGGTTCTTGTAAGACGGACGCAGGAGGACCAGCGTCAGAGAATGTGATGTGATGACAGAAGCAGAGGGCAGAGGCACGCGAGGCTAAGAGCCCAGGAATGGGGACAGCCTCTAGAGGGCGACGGATTCTCCCCAGGACTCTGCGGAAGGAACACAGCCCTTCCAACATCTTGATTTTGGCCCGTGAAGACTGATTTGGACTTCTGACCTTCAAAACTCTAAGATAATAAATGTGTGTTGTTTTAAGCCACAAAATTCGTGATAATTTGTCACAGTGGCAATAGAAAACTAATATATTAGGCTACTAAATCACCATTAAGAGTCACATTTTCAAAGATAAATAATGATAGAGGATCATTATCAAGATAAGGGCTATTTGAAAACAAGAATCATAAAAGCTGACATAGATGTTAAATTGTAAGCTTTCTTTGTGAGTCACTAAGCTCCCACAGATACGACCTTCCAAAGAGAAGTACCAGATCAAGGTGCAAATTTCTAAAGGAAATGGTTAAAATTGCTTACAGGACTCTAACCCCTTGCCCACCTTTACAGTATGAAAAGGACCAGTTTGAGAAGGAATATCTAGAAGGGAATTTCTTCGGAGAGAACCATGGTTGTTGTGTGAGGACCTACCATGTGCTCCCACAAAGGTTTCAGGAGTACGGGGGAGGTGGGGAGTGCTGGAAACTCATCTCAAGCCTACTGAGAAGAGTTTCAACAGGACCCAAAAAACCTGATACCTGTTTCTTGCTGTTGGGAGACATATACGGAGAAATCTCAGTGGAGAGAGTCATCATGGCTGGCTGTTCTGGGGGTCAGAGTGAAGGAGAGAGGGTTCTGTTGGACGCAAGCACTCCAGCATCTGTAGGAGCAAAGGATGTGTGTTTCCCATGCCAAACATCAAGAGAGAGTGAGAGAGAAGGAGCAGGGGGTTTGGGAGGTATCCAACAGGATGCCTGGAGAAGTTAGCACTAGATTACTAGGGGCTGAGAAGGGGGTGAGCAAGCTCTGGAGAAGGAAAGTACATCACCAACATGAAGAGAACTGCAGCTAAAAGGTCTTGGAAAGCAGGGGTGGAAGCAGGGAGTATCTCCAAGGAACACACCAAAGGCCAATGTGAGCACTGGCTTTGGACAACTGCCCGGGTCCAGAGAGTAAGAAGTCCACCGTGGCCAGTGCCAGTCACATAAAGCACTTCTAGTTCTTTCCTCACTCAAATTTGGAGAGGCCAGCAATGGGCAGAAAGTGGGTGAAGAGGGCAAAGCCAAGACTGGAAACCCCCCACACTCCTTTTGCCTTCTTTGGGTTTTCCAGTGGCAGCCAGCCTAGATGCAGAAGTGGAGAAAGCAATGTTAAATTAAAACCAAAGTTCTGGTTATTATACGGGACTGGGCATTCTGACTTCCAAATTGAGATTATGTTTGTTCAGAAAGTGGCCAACAGACCTCTAATTACTTAGGAGTGATCAGAAAAGTCATGCATCTGCCCAGGTTTCATTTAGGCCACGAGGAAAAATGATCCTTTCTCAGTACATTTGAAAGCAACAGAGGAAGAGATGAAATAAATTTACTTTATGATAATATCCCAAAAATCATTCTTGTCCAAGTCACTGATTATATTACATTTTTTAAAAATGTGTGGGAAGGAAAGAAAAGAAGAAAAGAAGAGAGAACAAAAAGAAAAGAAAAGGAACGAAGATACACTAAAATATTAGTAGAGTTACTTTGGGTTAGTTAGGTCATGTATGGGCTTTATTTTCTATTGTATCCTCTTTCCAATATTTTTACACATATGACCTATATAATCAGAAAAGTAGTTTATATGCTTCTACCTACTTCTTCCAAACGAGCTCATTATTTGTAACAACCTCATATATGGCTTCATTAAAAGACACTTCTAAAATGCTTGTGACTCATGGAAATGGAAACCATTTTGACCCTTCAGGGACTAGAGGAGCTTCTTCACTCCTAAGTGCTACAGTTTTAGATCAATGTATTTATGGGAGCTTTATGTAGCTGATGGTGTGGAATCTTTAGATTGATGCCTCATTACAGAAAGAACTTATTCATGGTGGGCAGGAAATAGATGACTAATAAAATACGGGTGGCCAAAAAAAAGAGCTGGCAGGTTTTAACTTCATTACTTAAAACCAGCGAGGTATTTGTTAGCGGTGGCAACAGAAAACACTCAGAGAGACTTCTGGGTAACAGAGAGAGAAAAGAGCCTTCAAAGTAACCCAGAGTTTTAAATAAACCATTTTTATTCACCCCACTGCAGCTGCAGCATCCATACCAGAACACGAATTTGTGGATAGGCAAGTAGGAACAGAAAGATACCTAGGGGAAATCCCCACCTCTAAAAGGATTCTTGGGATGGTAAAGTGCAATGTACCTCAAACCCAGTGCTTCTCTCATTGTAAGTGCTTCATAAAAGTTGGTTCTCTTTGCCTCTCCATCTCCCTCCTCCTCAGCCCCCTCCGTAACATATGGGCACTCAATGGGGTGGTTTGGCAGCAAATGCCTCCTCATCTCTGCTTTCTTTACTCCGTTTCAGTATTGGGTGAATTGTCATGCCTGATATGGTTGATTTCAAAGCCAAGTTTAGATGATGTGAATAATTAAAATCATGTAACTTAAACTCCCAAGTGAAACACTTCTGAGTCCTGCACACAGAGGAAACTTAAACGTTCAATTGGAAAGGAGCAGCCAAACCGCAGCCAAACGAAAAAGGCTACAAATCCAGCATTTTAGGTACCACAGAAAATTAAGCACAGCAGGCAGAAAGGCAGCAAAGTTTGTCTTGAGTCTGGGCCAAAGGGAGCCGAGAGGAAAACAAACAAACAAAAAAATCTCTTGCAAAATGTATCATTCAACCAAGGTTCAGGGGATGTCAGTGGGCCCCTCCAGGTGCTGGGTTGTCTTCCAAGGCCACGGAACAGAGGAGCATTCTCAGACACTACTGCACAAGGTCAAGCTTTGTGTTTAAATACAATATTAAATTAAAGGTCTTTGGGGGAGTCCCAGAATAGTGCATGCAGGATTCGCGGTTATCCTGGTGCCTGCACCCTTTAATTCTGAAAATGCATGTATTGAAAAACTTAAGAAAGTTCCCTCCTGATAGGCATGTGGCTGTTGAGGGATCTAAGAGCTCCTTCCCTCAGACTTGGCACTGACACACACAGCAGCACATCCAAAGGGGAAATGTACCCATGCTTATCAGCACAGACCCAATGTCCATTCCAGTGTTGCAGGAGGGCACAGTCACACGTACACACTCTGATATTCTCATACACACTGGCGTGTGCACACACACACAAATTTAAAAAGGGGGTATGGAAACTCAATGTTAAAAATAGAATCCAAGATTTCCTAATGGGGTTAAAAAATGATATAAGGAAAAATCTGTTCATAGTTTTAAGTGTTTTCCGCACTTTAATCCCACCCATTTATCTCTGCACATTGCAATATTTAGGATAATGGCCTCTGCTGGAACTGGAGAAAATTCAAATACTTATGTTCTGAAACTACATTTCCAGAAATGCAATTCAAGAAGGCACACTGGAGTACATACAGAGCCATATAAGCAGGGTTTCCCATGTCTTAAGGTAAATCAAGAAAAAAAATAAGCACAGTTGCTGATAGTCTCGCTACTTTAAGGCAGACAATGCCTGTTCTATGGGTTGCCACATTAGAAAGCCTACACAACATTTTTGAATAAACAGAATTACTCTTGGAGGACCTACTCATTCAATATCCAGAGCGCCCCCTCTCTGTCAGTCACCATTGTAGAAGCTGCAGGGTCTGCCCTCCAGGAACTCTCCATCCATAGGGTTGCTCCTTCTCCATCTCATTCAAAATATTTGTCCTTACAATATTTACCCAGGATGATTACTAGGGATTGCTATTTCCCCTACTTGGCAAAAGAGGAAATGGAAGTGCATCACTCCGGAAGTAAGAGGATTCAAAGGCATGTTGGCACAGGCCTGAAAACGCCGCTGGAACAAACTGTCCTCCTTTCGCTGGGCTGAGCTCTCACCAGCTACCACGTGCAGCACAGAAATATTCACTTACCAGCTGGAAAAGGGCCTGGAAAGTACTTGAGCGGCCTCGTTAGGCTTCATCTCGGTGGCTAGAGCAAAGCTTTGCATCTCCAGGACTGGCAACACTTTAAAACTATAACCAACGTTCTGTTTTTCCTCCCCTCAATCAACCAACATGAGATGGACCACGGCTGTGCTGGCAAAACCGCCTGGTAAAGCTGGACGGGCGCTTCCGGTTGCCCGGCTGCCTCGGGACCCACGCGAGCGCCCTCGGCAGTGCCGGTCACCCTGGAGCAAGCAGGTTGGGGGCCTGGAGGCCCTGCTCGGGCCTCGTACTCACGCTCCTCCCCCCACGCTCTGGAGAAGGGTGGGCCCGCGTCCAGCATGACAGGTGACCTTACATGAAGGGGAGAATTAGGCAGCAGAGGGGACAGCGCCAGTGACTGAGGCAAAGAACGCCGCGGATTGCCGCCAGGCCACGGCCGGAAGCCGGGAGAGACGCCTGATTCCTCCCTGCAGGCTCCAGGGCGCAGGGCCTGCCCGCACCTTGAGTTTGGACTTCTGGCCCCCAGAACTGTGAGACAGTAATTGTGTGTCATCCTAAGCCACCCAGGAAACTAAGGCAACAGCTGGCTGACCTCCTAACCCAGGCCTTTGGCTGTGGGTAAAACGAAGCCCAGTGTGCGGCCACTGCGCCAGCGGCCTCCGTTGCTTTCTTTGTTTTAGCTCAGCAAATATTTACGGAGCGCCTCCTACGTGCCAGGCGTTACACCAGCCACTGGGGGTTCAGTGATGAACAAGAAAGACATAGTTCTTCCTCCACCCAGAGGAGAAGGAATAGTATTTTAATAAGTATTTTAAAGTCTATAATCAAAAAGTCCCTCAACATTAAAAGGCTAATTTGTTTGTTTACAGTTTTCTGGCTTTTTATTTAAGATATATTTTTAATTTTTAAAAAGATACTTAGATTACATACATGTTACCCAAAAAATACAGGGATTCCCATAAGCCCCACTCGCCACACCTCCCACACCCTCCCACATAAACATCCTTTATTAGTGTGGCACATTCACTGCAATTGATAAACGCATCCTGGGGCTTTGCCACTGAGCATGGACCATAGTTCACATTGTAGTCTACACTCTCTCCCACACAATTCTGCAGGTTATGGGAAGATACAAAATGAAAAAAAGGGTAATTTAAAAAGAGAATTTTGTCAAATATTTACTGAAAAGAAATTATACTATACGTGCACATATATCCTATAATTGAATTCAAACCAGTCTCTTTTTTTAATGCAAACAGCAAGCAACAAAGCAAAACCATCTTACTTATCAAAAGAATAAGGTATTTTCTATCCCATAATAATATCTGGAGCATGAATTAAAGAATTGAGGGATATTCTTACCTGGCCTCTCAGCAACTCAGGGTGCTCAAATTATCAAACATGATTTATATAAGTGGGAATTGCTAAATAAATTTAATTCATCGCAGAAAAGATCATGATATCTTATTAAATTTAAAACACATTCCTATTATGGGAGTTGGGAGTCATAACCCCAGGAGTATAATAAAATATACTAAATAAAAACATTATGCAAACCCTATTTTTATTAAAGATATGCCTGAGCATCTTCAAAAATGGCAAATGGGATGCTTTGAAACACAAAATCATATCATATTTGGAAGAAACGGGGTCTTTTGAGGCTACAGAAGAGAAGACTTAGGGAACCACGGTGAAATAAAAAGCTGTGATTTGTGTGCGTGTGTGTGAGCGTGTATTACATTACATTCATCCTGAAATGTAGCCCCAAGAAAGATAGCTGGTGAAAGAAGACTGAACTCAAGCTGGAACTTTCCAGCAGCCAGAGCGCTCCATAAATGGAGCAGACTTCCTGGGGTGCTGAGAGATGCACCTGAGAGGCTGCATGGCCTCCTGGGAGGAACCCAAGTACATTCCCCAGTATGGGTGGGGGCCTTGCCATCCTCCGAGGCCCCAACTGCCCTGAGTATCTTTGAGGTCTTTAAAGATGTTTTCATGCAGAGGAGCCAAATCATATGTGATACTTTGAATGACTGTAAAGATCTTCTCTTTCACCCAGACAGAAATGGCGTGCAAACTGTACTAGTCAGGGTTCCCTCGGGAAACAGAATCAACAGGAGGTGTCTGTCAATAATATGAGATTTTATGAGTCTCTCACGCAACCGTGGGGATGCACAAGTCCAGGTTCCACAGGCAGGCTGCAAGCCAGGGGCTCTGATGAAAGTCCAATGAAGGGTCCTTGATGAATTTCTGGGAGAAGTTGGCTGTCCAAAGATGAGCTGGGAAATTCTCACTGAATGTTGAAATCACTTCCCCTTTTAAGGCATTCAACTGATTGGATAAAAGCGACATCCGTTGCTGATGCAATCTCCCTGATTGATGCAGATGTAATCAGCCATCCATGCAGTAAACTCACTGGTGATCGAAGTCCATAAATGCTCTTGTATTACAGTTAGCCCAGTGCTTGCTGGAACAAACACCTGGACACAATTACCTGGCCGAGTTGACACATTAGCCTAACCATCACAGTCCACCCCTTGTCAACTCAGCAACCATACACATTACCCTAAACCATACTTAGTCTCTAAGTAAAAGCAATAACAGACAAGCATACATATATATTTCTGCCTAACAATGTTCAACTCCCCTGTGTACAACCGGAAATGTATTGATTTCCCACAGAATAGGGTTAAACTTGACATCCTTAAATAATATGACGTGAAATTAATACAACTTTTCATATGATGGGGAAAAGGTTGGGGAAGAAAACAAAGAAATGTGTTTTGTGTACATATGCAATCATACGCATAACAAAACAAGGAAGACGGGTTCATGACTATTACAGTCCTCGTTTCTGTAACTGGTCACATGGTCGAAGTTCATATTTATCACTACCTTCTTCCACTACCCATTCCATGTTCCTGTTACCTTCAGCAAGCACTTCAGCTGGCCATGGTTCTTTGCCTGGTGGGGTGACCCAAACTTTCATTCCCGAAGATTCTGGGCCATTATTAGTCCTGTTTGAATTGATTTGTTGCAATTTTCCGTTAACTTTAATCACAGGGCATGGCAGTACTAGGAGACGCCCTAGAGGATCTACGCATTCCAGGCAAACTCTTCTTTACCCCCATTATGTAGATGTAGTCCTATTTCCCCTTGATAGTCAGGATCAATCACCCCAGCCAGTACAGTAATTCCCTTCTTTGCCTGTTGATTCACAGGTAAGAGGAGCCCAAAGTGGCCAGGTGGCAGTCTTAACTTCAGTTCAATGGAATCATTGTTGTGTTCCCTGGTGGCAGCACTCCTCCTTTTGGGACTAAACTTGTAGACCACCAGAGCTTAACGTTGCAGGGACAGGAAGCAAAAATTTTCCTAGTGGGTCACTAGGGGTAATACTGAGTGGTGCCACTCCCATTTTCACCCCTTGATTCCTGGACCCATGAATCCTGGTTATGGGAGAAACAGCACCATAGAGAGGATGCTGATTTAGAGCATAAACAGCCTCCTGGAGAACATTGCCCCAGCCCTGCAAGGTAGTGACACAAGGTTGACAAGGTGTGGTCTCCACAGGGCAGGCCATCGCAGGTTTATCTGGTAAAGTCTCAGCAGAATTTAGAGTTCCAATGTTCCCACCAATATTATCATCATCCTGTATGTCTCCATCCCAATCCTCGAAGTTCCACTCCTTTCTAATCAATGCCTTCACTTTAATTGCAGAAACCCTGCGAGGTTGAGATTTTAGTTTCCTCTGTAATTCTGCTACTAGTACAATGAGGGTCTGGGTTTAATTCTCAGATATCTCAAGTCTGTGGCTACAGGAGACAAGATTTTCTTTCAAGGCACACGTAGAAACTTTCATATCATTCATGCGGCATTTAAGTTTCAAATTTGAAGACTTTAGCTCATCTCGTTCTTTTGTAACTGTATCCAGAGTATCTAGGAGGAGCCAGCCAACATCACTATACTTTTTGACTCCACAAAATCTGTTAAGGTGTTGAAAACACTTTCACCCAGATCCTTGCTTCTTATAAGCATGGAAGTAAGGGAATCCAGTGATGCTATTTTGCATATCTCTATTGCCAGCTCACGCCATGGACTGTTAGCAACCTCTTCATTATTGGAAAGGGAGTCATTAG
>JAQZBX010029875.1:0-27081 GCA_029593785.1 Cabassous unicinctus
TATTACATTTTGAATATTCATTATATATACATTGTGCCTTAGTTTGTGTGTAGCTTTGGGGGGATAAATAGCCACAGGGCATGGTTAGTATACACCAACAAGAAAAGAGAGAACTTTTGGGGAATGTATTTTTGGAGTTTTGGCCTAGGGGAGAAGCCAGAATATGATTCTAAATGAAACAGTTTACTGATACGGGGACACAATCACTTAACCTAGGAGTTAACATCCTATAATAATAATTGGGATTGTTTCTAATATGCTGTTAGGATAGGTCTTTTAGTATTTGAAAATTAGTGGTGGCTTACCATAAATGAGTGGTAGCCAGAACTAACAGGGTATTGAAGAGGGGAACAAAAAGTTAAGAGGGATAGATGTGCTAGAAAATAGATTTGTTACATAAAGGAAGCCAATAAGAGGACACTTCCTTTATTAATACAAATAGGAATTTACTGGTGAAGGGACCACTAAAATCAATGGTAGTTATGGTCCTTTGTAGACAGTGGCTGACAGAAGGGTATAGGGCAGATTCCATGGAACTGGGCTTCCTGGTATCAATAGGAGTGATAGGATACTGAAAAAGCAGAGGTCAAAAGGCAATGTTTAATTGTAGGAGGTATGGTGAGTAATTATGTTTACTGTAATGGGCAGCGAATTCCTAAAGGCAGTAAAATGCTCCTGATCAGCAGGCATCTGTGGAAACATTTACTAGACTAGCGTACTCCTTTGGGAAATTATAGATGGGAAATCAAGAAATGTATTGCTTGAACAATATAACCAAATTGATCAAAGATGGATGAAATGAAGACAGATGTCAGCAAGAAATATCAACCACATACTGGATATATAATTATGATATACACATGAAGTAAAATATTCAACATTGAAAATGAATGAACTCCAGCAACTTACCACAATAAGGAAAAAATCTTAAAATTCTTATGCTGACACTTATCAGAGGAGTGAGCATTGTGTGTTACTAAAGGAAGCTGAGTAAGTATAAGTATACATATATATATCAGAGTATTGGGTTTAAACCTATAAAAAAAGCAAGGGCATTATTATACCAAAATTCCTGATAGTGATTATCTTTGGTTACTTAGAGGAGGATATGGTCAGTGAAGGACTTCAAACTTACCTGTGATGTTCTATTTCATAACCTGTGGTGGTGGTTCAAAGGACTTATTTTATTAAAATATATCCATATATATTTTTACACATTATATATTAGTCAGGGTTCTCTCGGGAAACAGAATCAACAGGAGATATCTGTTAATAATATAAGATTTTAAAAGAGTCTCTCACGCGACCGTGGGGATGCACAAGTCCAGGTTCCGCAGGCAGGCTGCAAACCAGGGGCTCCGATGAAAGTCTGATGAAAGGTCCTTGATGAGTTTCTGGGAGAAGTTGGCTGTCCAACGACGAGCTGGGAAATTCTCTTTGAATGTTGAAATCACTTCCCCTTTTAAGGCATTCAACTGATTGGATAAAAGCGTCACCCATTGATGATGCAACCTCCCTGATTGAAGCAGATGTAATCAGACATCCATGCAATAAACTCACTGGTGATCGAAGTCCATAAATGCTCTTGTATTACAATTAGCCCAGTGCTTGCTGGACCTAACACTTGGACACAATTACCTGGCCGAGTTGACACATTAGTCTAAACATCACACATTATTTATTATATATAGTTTATAAAGCTATAATAAAGATATGCCTCATCAGGAAAATAGGTAACTTGTGCTATATTCATACAAAGGACTGTTATGCAGAGTTTAAAATGAATGACTGTATTACAAATATCATCAAAATGCACAAATTACCAAAACATAGTATTGAGTGAATAAAGCTTTTTAAAATGTAATTTAAGAAAAAGAGGAAAATATAACTTTGTAATAAGTATGTAACTCCAAATTCATCAGGACACAACATCAAATTAAGATTGGAAAAAGTTTTCAGAAATTGGTACTAAATAATGCTGTAAAATAATTTAAAAGTCAGAGAAAAATATTTGAAACTAATATCACATGCAGAAGTTTGATAACCATATTCGACTGAGAGGCTTGAGGAACCATTTGTAAAAGATTAATAAAATCAAACTTTGCTGAAAGAGTGCCAAAACAGGTACTTACAACCCACTGATGGCAGGAACATAAATTGTATTTTAGAAAGAGAATTTGACTAAGGATTTGAAAGTTAATAGTTCCCATACCTTGAGCATTTCTGCAAGGATAAACAGAAACTATAACAGCACTTTCCTCTGAGGAAAGTATATGGCTGAAGGACAGGAGACAGGTGGGGATTTGCTCTTACTTGTACACTCTTTTTCACCTTTTGAAATGTATATTAATTATACATATAGCTTATTTTAAAAGAGGAATATATTAAAATAAATATATTTTATTGTATGTTTGAAAATATAAATAACATTAAATAAAGGGTTTCAAAAATATTTGTTCTCAGGGTAAAGTTAAATTTAAAATGTTTATTTATTTAATGTTACTTTAAACAAAATAATAAGAAAGCAAGTGTATAGGTGCTATATAAATACAACAAAAATTGCAAAGATGGCATTCAAATGATTGCATATTTGACTAATATATGAGTACACTCTAACTGCTTTATATGTGGTGCTTCCCTTCATTGCTGTAGGGGTGCCTGCATTTTTATTTTTCAATGGAAATGATTTATTTTTAAGGAAGCTTTAGACTACATAAATGTTACATTGAAAATATAGTGTGATTCCCACACATTTCTCCATTAACAGCATCTTTCATTTGAGTGGAACATTTGTTATAATTGATGAACATATATTGAAGCATTATTACTAACCATGGTCTACAGTTTATGTTGTAGTTTATATTTTGCACTGCACAATTTTATAGGTTTTGACAAAAGGTATAATGGCTGGTGGAATATGCAGAACAAGCCCAATGTCTCCAAAATGTCTCATGTTCTACCCATTCTTCCCTCTCCCTCCCCTCAGAACCTCTGGTGACCACTGCCTTTATACCAATGTTACAAGTTATTCCATTGCTAGAATAATACGTTTACTTTAGTCCATAGTTGCATTCCCCCCTTATGTTTGTTCATTCCTGAATCTTGAGAATTTTGGCATGGTGATGCCCACTCTGTTTCTGATTGAGAGGAGAATTAGATCCCATGGGGCAGATGGATGGAGCTATCTTGTTTGCATTTGTAGATACTCTCTGTTTTTCAGATGGGCACTGTCAATCATCATCCTTTTGTTAGTTCTTCTGGATGAGTCCCCTGGAAAGCAGGTGTTGGAACTCTGCTGAGATTCAGGGCTCAATGGCACGTGAACAGAATGAAGAGTTAAGTCTCTGGGACATATATTTAACGAGTATAGTGCTAATTATAGATTCAAATAAAAGGGTTATAAGAGCAATCTGTAGGGAAATTATAAATGTGATTTTTCTGTAACCTAAAGCTTCTTTGAAAAAAAAGCAAAAAAAAAGACACTGGTGGGACATATAGAAGAAATTATCATTGTACATAAAGAAAACATATTTTGTGGTGATGAAAGACACAATAAAAAAACATTTTTTATTTGTTATTTTTTATCATTTTATTTTTATTCCTTTATTTATTTATTTGGCTTTGTTTTTTGTGAGGTTTTGGATTACAGAATGATCACAGCTGTGGCAGGGGAGGATCACTGGTGCAGGGTGTCAGTGATGGGGGTATGTGTTGGGAGGGGTGCACCTGGGGCACGCCTCTATGGAATATGAATATGTTCAAGTGGTCATGGGGTGTTGCCTCAGTGGATGGAGACCCACACGATATAACCAAAAGAATATTGAATTCCCATACTGGGAAGTCCTATTACATGCTCTAATGGAGTGGCAAGAGTCACTAGAGTGCATGGACAGTGCTTAGCGAAGGAAGACAGACCAATACGCCAGGCTCTTGGTATTGATGGTTGTACTTATGAACCCTGTCCTCATGAAATTGAAACTTATCCTAGTGTTATATATTGCCTAAGAGATACCTCCTGAAAGCCTCTTTGCTGCTCAAATGTATCCTTTCTCTAAAGCCAAACTGAGAATGTGAACTCACTCCTTTTCCCTTGATGTCGGACATGACTCCTAGGGATGAGCCTCCCTGTCACTGAGGGATTATTACCAAATGCCAACTAGCAAGGCATTTGGAAAAAGATCTTGACCAAAAGAGGGAAATATTAAATACAAATGAGTTTTTATGGCTAAGAGATTTCGAAGTGAGTCAGGAGATCATTCCAGTGGTTATGTTTATACATGTCTCAGCAGGATTTCATTGACTGTCACAGTAAAAAGTGCCCCAAGCAGGGGCTCCTGAGGGCTATAGAGACATCTAGACACTAGAAGCAGGGCAGATAATATCAGGAATTCGGCACCCCGTCAGTGGGCCTTACCTTGGAATATACGTTCCCTAATGTGACTGCATTTTACAGGTTGAAATATGGAGCCTTGTCATTTGCTGAGCTCTTAGAATCTCTCAAGCATTTCTAAATGTTTCTTTCTAGTTTTGTGTGTCCCTTAGGGGCCTTATTCAATTAACCTCATAAATTAGTGCATCACAGCATTTCTGTATATTTGAAAAGCACTTTATGTAGTGATTTTTATACATTAAGACTCTTATATATGATTTCATACATGCCTCTTAATAATCCTAAAAGGCAAACAGAGGTTCATTTTACGGCTGCTGTCAGATTCTCAGAGAGGGCAAGTTAATTGTTTATGGCAAAAATTAAGTGGCAGGTTGGAATTTAAACCCAGGTCTTCTGACTCAGCCATCTTTCCACCTCATGGTGTTACCTCATATTTTATATTGTAGACTCAGAAATCCTATTAAGTTTACTCTGCCACACCAGCTAAGTGATTTCAGCAAGATTATTTATTGCCTTTAAGTCAGTTTTATTGTCTGTGTATAATTAGTAATATGGATAGTATTTATGTGGATACTAGTTTAATTCAAAGTCTTGTTTTGAAGATTTCCTGAGAAAATGCATTATAAAGAATTTATACGATTACAGAGCTCCAGGAAAAAGAATCTGGCCTGATTAATATAAATTAACATTATTAATCTTTCAATTTTCTCATTTAATTAGCAAGAACTCAATGAAAATAAACCAATGAGAATCATTCTTCCTCTCCTTCAGGGTATGCCACATCAGCCTAAATGAAATGTAAATTTTCCATAAGTTTTAGTTAGTTCTTGAGTTTGAAACAATTGTGAGATTCAAATTCAGTATAATTTTTATGTCAGTGACTGGTTGAGGAAATTCTGATCTTGTTGAATTTTATGATAACCAGAAGTAACTGAAAATATTCTGAGATAAAAATAATATAATAGATAATTAATGAAGTCAAGATACTAACACTCTTTTCTTGACTGAATATGCCCTTGGATAAGACATTTCAAATTTCTGGACCAGTTTCCTCATTTACAAAAATAGGGAGCTGGTGATAGGCTCTCAAGCATTACTTAAAGATCTAAAATTTTAAAATTCTTTCTGCAATACTAAATGCATTAAATACAGTTGAAAATACAAACTTTAAACATATATTTGAAGAAGTGATTTGTTGGTCTCAAGATTATGTTTGAAACATATATGTTGATATGAGCTTAAAACTTAAAAACAAACAAACAAACAACAGCTGCCAAAATTTGTTCTATAGGTTCCCTTGAGAAATTGTTAGGTTAAACACTGATAATTGCCAGGATTCAGACATGTTCTCAGGTATAATTTGCTGAGAGTACTCTGAGCACAGGTGCAGATAAAAGGACTTTTGCAAAGTAGTCATGTATTACAAGATATGATTTTTTTTTCTGAACATTTCAGCTAATGTATTTGTGTCATATTATATAAAATTAAAGGGCATTTGCCTGTTTATATTTCAGGCATATTTCTGAATCATATTTCTTATTCCTTGACCATTGCCCCTACCCTATTGTCTAAATGGTCTTTGATACTGGCTTCGGTGATGGTATTTTCATATTTCTTTATCCTATCTCTCCATTTTCGTTGTTCTTGTGTCATTATTTGTTAGTTTACATGCCTAATATACATATCATAAAGTTCAACCATTATAAATATTTAGTAAAATTTTACAGTTGTGCAACCATTACAATAGCCTACTTTTAGAACACAGCTATCCTGCCGCTCCCTTCCACCCCCAATTTTTCTTTCCCGCTACCAGGTGTCAAAACTCACTGATCTACATTCTAGCCCTTTCCTTTTCCTTTTCCTAGTATGCAACATTTTTATATAGCTTCTTTAACTTAGCAAAATGTATTTGAGTTTCAACCATGCTGTTATGTGTCACTGGTTTGTTCCTTTTAATGTTAAGTAGTAATATAATGAGTGGATATAATATATTTTATTTATCCATTCATTGTGTTTTTCCCTTTCTACATGTGCATGCAGATGATTAAGATACCATCGAGAATTGTGGAACCACAAGATGGAATGTACCTTGGATGCTGAATTACTACCTGAAGGAAAACAAATAATCTATTACAGTACTCATATTTGACCATTGTGTGAGTGAGGAATAAAATTGTATTATAGATTATTAAGCAACTCAAATGTTGAATTTTATTTGTTATAGCAGCTAACATTACACTGACTAATAATATACCATGGAGTATTATATAGTAGTTAGAGGCAGAAAATGAGTTATACAGATGTATCTTAATTTCCTAGTGTTGCTGTAACAAAGTATCATAAATTAGATGGCTAAAAACAACAGTAATTTACTGCTTCACAGGTCTGGAGGCTAAAAGTCTGAAATCAAACTAATCACAACTTCAAAAGCCTTATATACAAATAAGTTCACTTTCATGGGTCTGGCAATATATCTTTTGGAGGCCATAATTCAATCCATAATATATGGCAACATAAATAGAATTTAAAAACAAAATGCTTAAAAATGAGAAAGTGAATCATTCTATAACAATATTATTTATATAAATTAAAATTACATGGAAGTTAAACAATACATTACATGTTTTGCAAAAGCATATCCAAAAATACATTAAACACATTAAAATAGCGGCCCCATATGGAGTATGAAGGACTTCATATTGTTTTCCTTGCCTTTTAGGATGACTTGTGATTTTTCTTCAAAAGTTGGACAAGTTGTATGGGGTAATAGGATCTGACATAAGTAGGTCTCTAGTAGGAAGCTTTATGTTGATCTGTCTAGGAGCTGGGCTTTGTTTAATGTTGTTGCAGTTGTTTGTGACTGAGACTTTGGTTTTCTCTAGAGTCTTTGTATTTTTAACCCTGTTCACTTTGGGTCTTCCTAAGAATTCCTTCTTAAATTGAATCTGTGTCTGGAAGCTCTTTCAGTTGTAATCCACTTTCATATGATGATAGGCATTAGGAAGGGAAAGAGTTCTATAACCTTTGATTAAACCTCAGTCTTTTAGTCAGCCTGAGCCCCAGGGAAGTCACCTTCAGAAGTGTTTCTTAGCCTTTTATTTTCTCCCCTTAGGTGAAACAGGAAGGTTAAAGGGAGCTGCAATGGCTAATTGCCTTCCCCTAAATATTTTTGTGAAGTTGTTTCCCTTGAAAAGCAGATATTTGTTATGGAAAATGCTCGGTTGTATTTCAAAATACTAAGTTTTCCCTTCCCTCTGCCCAAAAGGCTGTAGCAAAAAAAATATTTCAATATACAAATAATTGGAGTATTCTACTCTCATGATCCATTCTTGAGTACTTTACTAGAAGTTGAACTTGGTATTTTTCTCAGATGTCTACCTTGAAAACCTGGAGTTCTAGAAAAAAAGTGTGGGGGCCTCTCTAAGACTGCACCCTTTGGGTATTTTTTCCCAAATGAATCCATATATAGTCTTCAGCAATTTATCAAAATTATCCCGTATGTGTTCCGACCAATTTATGGCTCCAGGAGGTTCTGATCCATGTGTGCTAATCTTAGGTGTGATTCTCTGGATTATCCTATTTTTCCAGATCTTTGGCCTGGTGACTTTAATTTTCTGCTGGGTCTAAGAAAAGGTAAAGATTTTCACATTTTTCTTTTAAGATGGAAGTGACAACATCCAAGCTCTTTATATGCTGAAGCTGAACCCCTTGTAAAATATTCAATACTCTTAATTCTGTTTACTTATTTAACCTTTTAATATTTGGTTTAATTTTTTATTTTTTGAGAGAGTGAGAGAGAGAACTATCTTTTAGAATCCATCTATTACCTAAAACACAATGGATTTTTTGTTTTGCTGCTCCTCTCCCCTTTTCCTCTAGATTTTCAGTTACATTATTTCTACTTTGTCACAATATATAACATTTGTACATTAGTCTCTGCTCTCATGTCCACTTTTTCTTGTTTTTATATATATTTATATATATTTTATGTTCCTCACCATCAATCCTTTTGCTAAAATTTTATGACATCATTTGATTGGATGAAGTTCAACTTCTAGCAGAGTCCTCAAGAATGGATGAGAGTAGAATGCCCTAATTATTTGTATATTGAAATATTTTTTTTTGCTACAGTCTTAATATTTGGAGGACAGTTTGGCTGGATATAAAATCCCTAGTTCATACTTACTTTCTCTGATTTTTAAAAATTAATACAGTTCCATTTCTGATCTATTTATAGGTTGATTTTTAAAATGTCTGATAGCAAGAAAATTTGTTTGCATTTGTAAATTATTGGAATTGTTTACATGGAATGCTTGGGGATTTTTTAATCAAATAATTTTACTAGGATAAGTCTGACACAGTTTTTTCTGGACTAATTTCCCCAGGTAGCTGTTGAGCCTTTTCTTCATAGATTCAATTGTTTTTCTGTTTCTGGCAAGTTTTATTGTGCTAGAGTTTTAAAAATTAACTGTGTTGCATTGTTTTTCTTCTTCAGGGATTCTAATAATACAAATATTATCCCTTCTATGGCTGTCTTTCAATCACAGTACTCTCTTCTTGAGATTTCCTTTTTTAATGTCTTTTTATTCTTTTGGTTGTGTTCCTGCCTTTCTTCATTCAATGCCTCTTATTCAATTTGAGTTTATTCTCTTTCAGTCACTTTGTCATTTAGTCTTCCTTTCTGAGCTAATTTTGCCTTTTTCTTCCATTTATTTCCTGAGATCAATTAGCTCTATTTAATTTAATGAACTCATTACTCCCTAGTTTTGTTATTTCTACTTTATATTTTTGAATTTCTGGTTCAATGTGTAGTTCATGCACCAAAATGCTTGGAAACTTCAATAGTGTTTCCAAATTTAAGATGGATTTAATCTTTCTATTTCATGTTCCAATTTACTTTTAGGCCCTTTTGTTAGCCTCCTTCTTTATTTTCCCCATAGTTTTCATGGCTTGCCTCAGCTTGACACAATACTGTTGCTTAGTTTCACATTGCCATGTGATAAATTACCACATATTTTGTGGCTTGAAGAAATACCTATTTAGTATTTCACAGTTCTGAAGATCAAACTTTTGTATAGTATGGCTGGGTTCTCTGCTCAGGATCTTTCAGAGCTGAAATCAACGTGCCAGCAGAGTTGCATTACATTTTGCAGGTTCATTTGTCCATTGAGCTTTTTGTCTTAATAAGTCAAAATTAGCACTTAATTTTGAGGGATATTTGTATAATAACAGCACCAAGCTTTATGCTGTAGCATATTTTATATATATTTAACAAATCTATCTGGGTTTTTTTTTCATTCAATCTTGAATATGGTGTTTTATCTTTATTTGTTTTTTTCTTTATTATTTGCCTAATTTATATATTTTAATAATCTCTGGTTATCATGACATGTTTACGAAGAATTTTCATATCCATATCTCTATCGATCACCTCTATCTCTATGTATCTATTTATCTACCTATCTATCACTTATCTATCTATCTATCCATCCTCATCTGTCTTGACTTCTGGGTTATTGTATTTCTTTGCTTAGCAATTCTGGCAATTTCTGTTCAACACAACCAAAAGAATATAATGTGGGCCTCAGTTCACAAAGAGAAAGACTGGGCTATTTCAACAAGAGGAATCTTACCGATGTAAGAATATGGTGCTGGAGAGTAGAACAAGAGCTGCTCGTATGTATTTGTGGCATAGCAGAAAGTTAGAAAAGTGGGTCAAAAGGTAAATATAGCTGGAGAAAATGAGCAGGAGAAATACTTAAGAGTGCAGAAGTAAAATTCAATTTAATGAGAGCCTCTGAAATACTTTTTTAAGGTTGCCAGTATACCTATATTATAACAAGGCTATTCTTTGAAGGTGAGTTAATTCTACCAGAAAATTAAGAGCCAATTATAAGATATGATGAAGATACTATTGCCTAATCAAAATGGAAAAACTCAGTTAACACTATTTGTTAAGTTAAACCTTATTTATTGTGAAATACCTAGCCAAAAATGTTTTAAAAATTCCTGGTACAAAAGAACAAAGAACATTAGTCCTGGGATTGTCAGAGAGATCTGACTAAAGAAAATGCAAGTTACCTTTCCCTTCAGAAATATAATGAGATGATGTGATAGTAATATCATTAATAGTAAAATAATAGTATATTTTACTTATTTTATTATTTTAATTTTATTTATGCATTTATTTAAAACTGTCAGAAATCAAAGAATTGTCTTCATTTTAAAATGGTCTGCTTTCTCCCTTGCATGAGAAGACTGAATTGTTTATTTCTATCTATTAAATTGGCATTTAACTTCCTTTCATGAAAAGTTTTGAGAATGAATGAGAGAAAGACAGATTGAGAGAGATTGAAAGGGAGAGTTAGAGAGAAAGAAAAAGAATACGATAGAGTGAGAGAGAACGAGCGCACAAATAAAAGACAGATATGTGACCTGTATAGTCAATATTTTCTCATTTCACAAAAAGGCTAATACAATAAAGAGAGGAGAATGGAAATAACCTGGTATATTCCATAAGAATGAGGACATGATATGTTTTTAAAACCTTACATTATGCTCTATGCTCTGCTTTGTTTCCAACTCCCCCATTGTCTCTTTTCATTTCTATCCAAATGTATGGACTTTGTGCCAATTACCAGGACCTAATACAAGTAGAATTTAAGTCGTTTGTAGATAGTAACTTAGCTTCTAGCCATCCTTCCTGCTGTTCTGCTCATTACCTCATATTTCACTTTTGACAACTAGCTTTCTGTTGGTTCACTTTTTATAAATGAGATGCTTATCTTCTCTATTTCTATTTGTTGCTTTAGTTTCCATTCACTTTACAAAAGGAGGTACTACACTCTTTTGTAAAATGTAGTCCTTATTTCAAGGAGCCCTGGTTCAATGACTAAGTAAAGACTTGGTGATTGAGATTCCCAATGCAGGTTAATGGACAAATGGCCTATTTTCTTGAGTATCATCATTCTAGGATCTATCTCAACTGCATTTTCCAATTCGTTTTGGCTAAAGATTTTGTTAACTCTAATTCCATTGGTAACTTTGCTAAGATTAAAATATGCTGTCAAGCCACAAAAAAAAGTGTGCTGTTAAAATGTGTGTCTTTGAAATCACAAATTTGGTTTCCAAACACAATTTTGCCACTTACTCATATTAGGCAATTTACTTAGCCATTCATATATTTATAATTGAGGAGAAGTAGCCTCACAAGGCATTGTGATTAACCAAGGATAATAGTTATAAAAATAAGGTGCCTGGAACATTGGTTTGCTCAGTTAATGTTTGCTCTAAATTTTGGCTGTATTCATGCTGAGGATTGTGGTTGTCCTACTCTACTTCCTGTGGTGACAACCTACGAAATATTCTCTGGGTCTGAAACTTTCACCTTTTGTCCCACAGAAAACTTTATTTTTAAAGCTACATTCTTTTAAACTAGATGGCACCTTAATAAGTGATTGTAAATAAAACCTAATAAAATAATACAATTCAAGGTTTAATGGAATTTTAAAGAAAGTTCATAAATATCTAGATTTTAACAGAGTAGTAGATTTCTAATGTTCAATTTCAAGAACCAAAGTAGGCCAGTAAAGAGATGGCCCAAATACAGACAAAATAAAACTGTTAAATATCCATGAATTCTGCCTAAGGGATTATCATGGAACATCCTGGGAGCAAATTATAGCTAGGAGATAAAATAGCAGGCAGACACACTGCAGATGTAGAATACCAGGAAACACAAACACACAACCCTCCCACTCCCACCCCCCAACACACTTCATTCTCTGTCTCTGTCTCTCATTTTCTCTCTCTCTCTCATTCACTCTCTTTCAAGATCATTGACAAAATTTGAGAGTTAGATGGCAATTTAATAAGTGGAAAGAAACAAATGATTTGTTCTTCTCACACAAGGAGGAAAACAGATAATTAAAAATGAATACACTTCTTTGATTTCTGATAGTTATAAAAAAGGTAACGAAACTGTTTCCAAATATGATCATATTCTAACTTGTTTCAGGAGGTATTCAGGCATTCTGTTGTTTCAATGATATCATGAAAAATTCCGTAATTACACTTTGCCCAGAATGCTCTCAAGTAATTTAGCTAATGTAGATAGCTCAGGAATCACCTGAACTAGATCATTCTCTCAGATAAAAATTGATGTTCTTTTCTAGGTAATCCCATTATATAAAATAAAGAGGGTCTAAAGGTATGGGAGTTTCATATGGATGGGTGTCTTCTTTAGCAAGTATAATTGAGATGTAAAATAAAATGGTAATTTTGACCTTGGCATATCCAAAACTATCAATAGGATAATTGAACAAGAACTATGAAAGAGAATATAAAACCATCTTTAAAAAAACAACTCTTCAGCTACTCTTTAATCACATAGTTATTATTAAACAAATATTTAGTGGCAACCATTCTGGTAGATACTGGGTAACATAAAGTAAAATGAGTCATGGGTTACAACTTTAACCATACTATAGTCTACTCAAATAGCCAAATATACAAACAAATAGTGTGATAAAATGCTATAATAGAATTATATACTTCTAACTGTACCCAGAAGAGAGTGATTAGGGGCCTTTCTCTGTGGACATCAGGACAGGCATAGCACTAGGAAAGATAAGTAAGCTGGATCATAAATGTCAAGATGAGGAAGAATATTTCGAGAAGAAAGAGAAGAGAACATACAAAGACTTTTAAATAGAATTTATCAATAGAAGATCTTCAGCAATACGTTGCCTGTGAAAATTTGGTCAGGTGTCTCAAACCATTGTGATCCTTGATTATTTTATTGGCAAATTCAAGGATATCAATTCCACCAACTTTTTAGTTTTAACAAGATCTTTAGCTATATTAAATTTGGGAAGCAAGTGGGGGCAAACCTGCTTTGTGGTTAGGGGCTACTGCTAACTGTGGCTACTTCATCCAGCCCACTACATCTGGAGGCATGCAAGTGAAAGATACCCTACCTCGTGGTAGTTATGCCTTCTTGTATGCCTCCTGACATGGTATCTTTCATCCAGGGATGTATATGCTGAAGTTCAGAGCCATAGAGGAAGGCATCAGGACAGCCAACAACTCCAAGTACAGGATGGCTGTAGCTGTCTTCACAAAAGCCTTGCACAAGGCCTGTGACTTGTCCAAGGCCCTCTAGGATGGCACCATGTGGGTCAACTGCTATGGTGTGTTTGGGGTCCAGTCATTGTTGGTGGCTACACAATGTCTGGAAATGGTAAAGAGCTCGGCGAGTATGGGCTGCAGACACACATCTAAGTGCAATCTGTCACAATCACAGTTCCTCAGAAGAACTTTTAAAGAAACATGTGGGCTTCCTGAGTCACCTGGTGATGGAGAATTTAAAGAGATTAAGAAAAATGACCTTTGCACACTGAAAGACTCAAAAGAGAAATTCTTGCCACAAAACCTCTTGGGTCATAAAGTTCTCAGAATTTGATATGATAAACAGGGTTAGTAGGTAGCGTGACGCATATATAGGAAATCTATTAACCTACAACAATATTAGCTTTCATGGTGATTTTTAAAGATAGATTCAACTGACTCATCCTGCCCATATGATACGCTTCTGTAACTTGCCTTTTGGGGGAAAAAAGCCATTGTTTAAAACTGCATTAAGATTAGAGGCAACAGTTAGCTCCCTGCTTTGTATTCTCGACTAAAACTCATTTAAACATTAGTCCTGTTCTTAAATAAAAATCAATGCTAAGTTTATTTTAAATAGAGTCCACCAATAATTCATCTTTCCCCTTTAGCTTACTCTATTTGAACCTGAATTTTTTTCTTTGAATATGTGCCTATATATATACTGTGTGGATAGTGAAAAGATAATAAGAAAAAAAGAGAAAAAGAAATCACCTTGTCTTGACCAATAGTAGCTCACATCAATTCTAAGAAATTGTTGCATCAACTTTTCTGGCAAGACTCCACTGGTGGTATTTTTCATTAAACTCTGATTCTTGACTGAATATCTTACCAGAAGTAAAAAATTAAATAACAAAGAACTACAGTAAAAAGCAAACTTGAGCCATCCTAGGTAGAACCATTCATACCAGAAAGATTAAAAATATACTTTGAAATCTCTCTAGTTCTGAATAGTTGCTCTCTATCTAGAAATGATTTTGAAAATCATATGGACTGCATGAATTTTGGGTTTTAATAATTAGATCACAATCACATTAGCTTGAATTTAATGAAATATGTACCAAGATGACAAGAATGAGGATAAAATATTTAAAAGTGAAAAATGAAAAGTAATCATTGATATAATATTCACTGATATTAATAGGTGACTATAATACAGATTATGTTGATTGTGAACATTTTTCACATCAATAGTACATCAGTGTAGTTAGATGTCAATAAGGAGAAGTGGTGTGATGAATTAAGATTTCTAACGTGATATGCAGTTTAGGCCAGATCAAGATGCCAAGATAATAGTATCATACTATGTCAAGAATAATTGCTTTATTTTTTCTTTTCCAAAATAAAGCATACTTACCCACACACTTTTTGTGGTGAGAAATTTCCTCTTATAAAAATCTGACATAATCAATTTCAAGTCAGGTCATTCACACTATGCACAAATACAATAATCTCTTAGGGATTTTCTTATATACAATGAAGCAGATGAAGAAAAAAAAATTCAAGGAGGGAAGGGCAGGAGGTAATAAGAAAACGAAAGAAGAAAATGAAAGAAGGAATGGAAGTCCCTCCCCCACCCCATGCCATATTTTAACTCAGAAGCATGAGAACAAGATATAGAAGTCCATAAAAATAGTAGGAAATAAATTGATTATTGTGGTTATTACATTATCAAGATTATATTGCTCACATGCAGATGCTATTCTGAGAGACATAGCAATGGCACCAGGTAAGACAATATAATTTTTCAAACCTCAATAGCAGGATACTGCTCATTTATTCCATGAACAATGCATGAAACAGTCCTGTGTTTGCCTAAGGTACGATTATACCCATGTAGATAATCTTCTAGATATAGCAAAGGTAATGAGCTGAGACGATCCAGGCAATTATTTTCCCTGGTGTGAGGATGTCTGCTATCTGCTTCTTTTAGACAATGAAATCCTTTTGTTCTCCAAAGGCCAAGAAGATAAAAAAAATGACAATGTGTTGGCACTGGGGAATCTTCTGTTCCATGATGAATGTGCTCCATCTAGGAAGAGGAGCATGCTATTGGGCTGCATTCATTAAGTTGATGCAATGGTGGCATGAACTATCATCCACAGAGATTTTCAATTGAATGTTATCCCACCAATCACTTTCTCATGGCCTAATGGAGTGTTCCTGACATCTGAGTCTGATAAATTACCCAGTACCAATTAAAAAAAGACACTTTCCCTGTCACTCATTTACCTGCAATATTCTCCTTTACTAGATTAGTTTCCATAAAAATGACAAATGATGAAAGTTTATTTGTAAAATTCTTCACTTTAATTTTTGAAGCTATATCGTCTTCTGTGTTTCTACACTGGCTGTAAATCCAGGAAGGACACTTATCGAAGTCATTAGAAAGCCATTCTAAGTAGATATTATTGTAACAGAACTATTGAAAGACAGAACATTTTCAGATAAAAATGGACTAATTATGAAGAAAAAGACACTCACTCATTCATCAAATATGTATTGACAACTTTCAAATACCACAGAGGACTGCTTCCTTTACAGAAGATAAGGCAGTATAAATTCTGAAGTTATATATTACCCTTCACCCCCTAAATGCTACTTCTCCTGACCCATCTCAAATTATTGGGTTTTGAAAAATTACTCTCTTGCCCGGAGGAACTTTTGCTACTTTAGTAAGAAAATTTCACTTACAAAGCAAGGTGTCTAGACATACATCAGTCCCTGCTTTCTGATAGGTTTGTTGCCAAGTTACTGAATAACAGATTTTAACGTTCTGTATTTATACTTATCAAAAATTCCTTTAGGATCCTTTAACATCCAGCACAATAGAAGCAATATTTTAGCAAACTTTTATCATGGGAATTATTTGATGAATATATCCAGTTCTCTTGCATGAAAAGTAGCATATCATACTGGTTAAGAGCTTGATATCAGATCATTAAAGTTTGAATCTCATCTCCACCATATTCTAACTGTATGACCATAAGCAAGTCTCATAACTACTCAGTGCTACTGTACTATTCTACTTACCCACCTACCATAAGCAATTATGAAACTGGATAAAGTATATGAAGCTACTATTTTTAGAAACATTAGACAACAGAAAGCACAGTGTGATCCTTGAGAGATGGTAAACATCAGTAGAGGATCACATTTAATCTGGTTTTGTTTGTTTGTTTGTTTTATGTGTACATGTGTGTGTGTGTGTACTTATTTATTAAAATTATTTATTTCTACCTTGTGGAAATTTCCAACCCATGGCTGTGGTCCCACTGGGCAGAAGAGACCAAGACAAGATTGCTGCAGTGGCAGCAACATGTGAAATAAAGCTACCAGAGAAGAGGGAAGTAAATAAGGAAAACATTCTGGAAATCTGTATAGCAATCCTCTGGAGCATTTGACTACTTGTTTAGTTTATGGTGGTTAGGGCAGGGTGCAATGAGACCTGTCAGAAGCCAGCCAATTGAGAGAAGGGGACAAATGAGCTAAACAGACTATTCCAGAGAGCACAGTGTTGGTAGACATGGAAGTTCTGAACAACTAGAGCAGCCAAGGCTAACAGACCTCGGAGAATATATCAGCATCAGTCAAGACCCCAGAAAAATGACACCATAGGAGCAGATCTACTTTAGATCCACTATAATCAAACCTAAAAACAAATCTTGACAGGATAAAGCTGATCCTTCACAAAATTAACTGCCAGCAAGAAAAAAATTAAACAGTTAAAAAAAATCAGCATACTCAGAAAAAGGATTCACAGTGTTCAGCACGCAACAAAAAGTTACTAGACTTTTAAATAAGCAAGAAAAGATGACTGATAACCAAGATAATAAGCAATTAGTAGAAATGGAGGCAGAGATAGCAGAGCTATTTTAATTAGGGATTAAGAAATTCAAAGTGGCTATTAAAAATATGTTCAAGCAAGTAAAAGAAAATATAAACATAATGGGTGAACAGTGGGGGGATTGCAGCAGAGAAATGAAAACCATGGAAAAAACTAAATGGTAGTCCAAAATCTAGAAAATATAAACTTTTAAACTGAAAATATAGGAATGGGCTTAATCATAATTGAACAGTAGTAATTTGAGCACAACAGAAGAAGGTTTCAATGAACTGGAAGAAAAGACAATAAAAATTCCCCAAACTGAAGCAAAGAAATAAATTAAAGAACTGAAATTAATGAATAGCATCTCTGTAACCTGAGGGATGATCTCTAGTAGACTAACACATATGTAAAAGGAGTCCCAAAAAGAGGAGAGAGAGAGAGACCAAGGAAGAAAACAGCACTCAATGAAATGTTACCTGGAAATTTCCAAATTGTACGAAAAATAGTTACCCATAGATCCAGGAAGCTCAATTAATTAATAAAAGATAAAAAAAACAAAACTGTTAAATCATTGTTAAATTGCTGAAAATCAAAGATTAAACTAAACCAAACTAAAATAACTTGAAAACACCCAAAACAAAAAGGAGCATTATATGCAAGAGCCAACTAAAAGAAATACCACCTGGTGAGAGGAAGGTATATCTCAAAAAAAGGATTGTGAGTATGGATTTTTGCACATGGATTCAAATCAAACACCTATGAAACTCCACATTTGGGGGAGAGTTTTATTTGTGAATGTATTGCAAGCCTAGTTTAAAAAGGAATGAGGCTGTTTAAAATGTTGAAACCTCTGGGCTCCCAAATTTAAATGAAGGTGTCTCAGGATATAGAGAACAATGGACTGGGAAGCCCCTCAGGGGAGCAAAACCAGAATCTAAGCTAGGAACATTCTCCATCTTGGGCCTGGCAGTTTTTGCCAAGTGGGACTTCAACTTTGACGTAGAAGAGTAATTGCTAAGTGCCTCCCATTCATTTCTGTTTTGAATAGAAGTGCTTATTGTGAGATATTTGATCCTTTTCACCACTGTATTTTGGATATATGTGGTCAGAGAGATGTCACAGTGAAGAAGAGCTGCATGTGGACCTGAGATAGGGCAGGAGTCAGAATTTTCAGCCTGATTCCATGATTGAATGAGAGTTTTGAAAGTCTGACTCAAGAGCGTATCTCTTACCTACTTTGTCCATGTTAGCTTACTGATAGTGTGCATAAATCATTTAAAAAACCACCTCTCTTTCTTACATGTTTAAACAAATTTTATCTTTTGAGATGCCTGTCATTACTATCTATCTACCTTTGAAACATTCCTATTTAAATTTCCATAGAGATAGATTTTTTTTTTCTTTTGGATATATTTTGCTTACCTAAAGGTCATCAGAAAAACTTTATGTTTTATGTATCCTCTTTCAAAATATATTGTTATTGTTTGATAGCTGATGACTAGATTGAAAATTTGCAAGTGATATAAGGCTGCAATTCTAAATATCTTGAGGAAAGGAAGACAACTAGCATTTATCAAGGCCTACTCTTTGTTGGGCATTGTCTTGAATCTTTACCTGATCCTAGTAGAGTGATGTTATTATCTCCATTGTGAAAATGAGAAATTTCAGCTAGAATGGTTTAACAGAGTCAAGCGGCAAATAAGTGAAAAAAAATCAGAATATAAACTCAAAGGATCATACTTTTACCTCTGGAAATTGTTTCAGTAGTTATGTGGAAAGCCATATATGATTTTACCTTCAGTTTTGCAATTCAGTTGCTAAAACATTCTATTCTTATTATATGCATTAAAACTTTTTTTATTGGGCTCTTTCTGTCTATACCATTTCCTGGGGGATTGATGTGACTATCTTTTTTTCCCCCAAACAGATTTTTGAGAAATATAAATACCACATTTTTTGATATTTACCTTTCCTATAATTGCTTTAAATTTTTTTAAGCTCAAAGTCATGTGGAACACAGAACTCTGTAACATCAAATAGCTGGAAATTTAGATTTAGCTCAAGATGAACAAGTCATTATTTATTTAGAATTGACAAGTAGATCCAGAAATGTGAAATTATTTTTCCACAGACACAAAGAATATTTTAGTTCGGATCAATGAAAAACTATTCAGAAAGCTTTATTGCATATTTCTATCCCTTTTCCCTTCTTTTTTCCTTATACTATCATGAATCAAAAGAAATTTCCAATGGTACATTTATTAACATATGTTCCTTATTTGCAGGGATGTTAAAAGGCTTTATGTGAAAAATAAGGCAAAAGTCATGTAAATTTGATAAATGCTATCTTAAAAAAAGTCAAATTAGTATTTATGGAAGAACAAAAATCTTTTAAAATTCTTACATACATTTTGATTCTCTAGGAACCAGATGCAAGATAGGAGATTTCCCAGTTTATATATATATATATATAAAGCATTCCTCTTGGGAGAAGGGTTCTTTTAAACTTTTGTTTCTTGAAACAAACTTAAGAAAGTGCTTTCTGAATGTCGATTGATTTTAAACTCAAGGTCAAAGCCAACTTTCATTATGGAAAGAATTTGCAACTAAGAGGATACTTTTATATACCATCCAAAATACTACTTATCTTACATACATGTTTTTTTTTTCAGTTAATCTGCATAATACATGTGGTTGTATATTATTATCTTCAATTTTAGAGATGTAATATCTGAGTAGCAAACACTTTTATTTTCTGATTGTTTGTTAGCTTTTGATGTGGTAAAATGCAATACTACCTCACCATCCCCCAAAAGAAAACATGGAAATTTGTTAACAAATGGTGCTGGGATTACTAGAACTAATCTTTTAAAGATTGTACTTTTTTGTATCTTTTATTCAAATTGTATATAGAAACACAACGAATTTTTATTATTTTTATAATTTTAGATTTGCAGGAATCACTACTTAATTTCATTAGCATTTTTCTAGTTTCTGTGGAATTTTCTACATAGACATTCTTGTCATCTGTGAATAGAGGCAGTTTCACTTCTTCCTTTCCAATGTGAATATTTTTTCTTGCCTTCTTGGACTACCTATAATCTCTAGCTTGTCCTTGCTTTATATCTGATCTTAAAAAAATTGTGTTCAGTTTTGACAGTTTAGTATATTTAAAAAAATTTCCTTCATATGTTTTGAAGCCATGTTAATAAGTTCTTAAATATTTGTGCTTTTTATGTCCTCCTTATAATTATGAAATGATCCTCCCTGTCCCTGGTAATGTGCTTTGTTCCAAAATCTTCTTCACATAATATTAATGTAGCCACTCCAACTTTCTTCTAATTAGTGTTAGCATGGCAAATCTTTTCACATTATTTTTCATTTAATTTCTTTTTTAACGAGTCTCACAAATTTTGCATTTTAATTGAAATGCTTTGATCTTTTGCATTTAACATAATTATTTATATTTTTGGTGTTAAGCCTATCCAATTCGAGTTTGTTTTTTCCTGTTTGCTGTGCTTTCTATGATGCAGTTTGGAAATTCTAGGCAGTAGGCTAGGGCAATTATACTACTCACTTCATTTGTGTCCTCTTTTAGGGATCATTGTCCTACATTAACCATTGTTAAACATCTGAAACACATTGTTTCATTATATTTTTTCAGTTTTTCAGTTTCAGTGGAGGATAAACTCCGTCTTTGTTGCTTTTGATTGGCTGGAACTCAAGTCCTTTCCATGGATGTGTGATTGTTCTTTTAAGGTATTGTGTGTTTTAAATTAAGAGATACAGACCTGTGCTACCAATTTACTTCTTCTTTGAATTTACTCTTGCATCCCATTTTCAAGGTGGACTGTCCTTTGTGTATCCTTGTAATATGTGTACAAATTTCTAATCTCTTACACATTGTAAGCAAATGCCAAGTTCAAAGTTTCGTTCGGTGTTCCTTTTCCACAGACGCTATTAAAGTATGCATAGTTATTTACATGTTCCCAAATGAATCCTTTTCAGATATTTTCCTTGCTTTCAGCCTATATTTAATTTATGAGATTATTCCTGCTAGTAGAAAATTTGCAATTTCAAAACGTTTGCTTCAGCAAAATACTATATATTTAGGAATTAGCAAGAATTTTATATTAATGACATCATTTAGACTTTCCATTAAAATATTCTTTTTGGGTGAATTTTCTTCATTCATTTATTTTCATTTTTTTAGTTATTAACCTTGGCTTTTATAACCATTATACACATTGATATGTATAAAAGCAAACAAACTTTATGCTCTTTCTTTCTTATCCTTCTCTTTAATTAAGAATGCTGTATGAGATTTCTTCTATATTTTTAAAACAGTAGATTAATTTTCCCCCTACCTAGCGGTGGGTGGATGGAAGGCAAGGAGGACAATATCCTGTGGAAAACAATAGCGATTTTGAATGTTGTAAAGTAGAATAAAGTGACTGTGATTATTGTGCATTTCTAAAATAGTTCACCTTTTTCAATGGAGAGGTAATTTCACAGACATCTCACAGAATTTAGAAATTTACAAGAGTTTCTAAATCAAATTAACAAAATCTTATCAGAACTCAAATTTCTAAGTGAGGATAATATTTTCAGGAGTATCTTTGCTCTTTTGCTCTGGTGACTAAATTAGCTTCACTTCATAAAATAAATCCTAGGTATTATGAAATCCATCTGTCCTAAATTATTAGCTAGCTAAAATAAACTAAATATGAATATTATTTCATGTTGTTTTATTATATAAGACTCTAACCTTGTTAAAAAAAAAACTAGGGACATAGTAATTTTTATATGCAGGTCATGCACATTGAAACAATTTCAATTATGTATTCAATGAGATTGAATGAAAGCTGTTTATATTCTGTATAAATGCCTAATTTCATATATGTTCTCAAGGACAACAACTCAATCCTCTTATTTTAGTAAGTAGCTTAATTTATTTAAATAAATGAAAAAAATATCAACACAAAAGAACTAATCAAGAACAAGAACTCTTAGCCTAAATTAATTCAATACATACAAAATTTTTCCTATTAAATTTGAACACACACACCCCCCTAGAAATGAAAGCTGAAACTGTAAGCTAAAGTGGTTAGAAAGAAATATGTAAACAGCAAAGTGATGATCTTTAGTAATTACAGAGAATGGAAACTATTAAAAGTACCTGCAGGGCAGTAACTGCATTAAATCACAGTCTTGGGGAATGTTTACCAATTTAGAACTTACTCAATCACTTCTCTCTAAGGTGTATAATAATTTTATTTCCCTTGTTTTACATAATCCTTCAAAGCAGAGAGAAAAAAATAGAGAAGAAAACAGCTAAAATCGAAATCATATATTCACATAAAAGCCCAAGAGATATATACCCACTCTTCATATTGTATTTAGGCAAATGTATATAATATTTATTCATTGCCATTTAATATGTGTTAAACACTGTCCTAAACCTTGGGGATAGAGTAATTGTTACTGAAACAATTGGTGCTTTCTTGGAACATGCAATATTCTGGAGAAGGTAGAAAGTGAATAAATAAACAAATTAAAATTATATTTTTAGAGATAATAAGTGCCATAAGTGGATATGGATAATTAATAACAAGTCCAGACTGTAATTACTTAAGGAGTATGTATATCACAGTATCTAGTAATTTGCATATCACACATATGTGTTATATAGATAGTATATGCATATATACACATATATAAACTTATACATACATGCATAAATACATACATATTATATATAGATGAGTGTATATATGTATGCACAACACTTCTTAACAAATTCTTATTAATTGCAAAAATTACTAAGATATTAAAATGCTATTTTTTCTATTTAAAAATTTTAAAAAATTTATGGCTCTTTTCCTCACAATACAATTGAAAACAAATTATGACTTTTCATTAGATTATTTCTCTAAATGTCCAGAAAGGATAGTTGGCTAAAATGTATCATTTTTCAGTGGAGAGGAGTTCCCTCTGTGGATTGATTTACAGTTCTTAGCAGAATAAATATTGCTATGAATATGTGCACATGGAAGTCATTGAATCAACTCTTGTTTTCAATATTTAGGTGAGCCTTAATCTCTCAATTTTGAATGATATAATGAAATTTCTCATTTTGTTATAGAATTGGAAATGGGTAGAGTTTCCTGGCAATAGTTTGAAGATTCCTCTCTCCACTCTAGTCCATGTTCTGAATTATTTTATGTGACTCACTTAATTTACTTGTTTAGAATGTGGTATCAATGAGATGAAGTCACAGGATCAATACTGTTGTTTTCAGTTAGATTTGCTTAGGAAAAATAACCTTCACGGAGATTACATCTCTTCCAGGAGAAATTTCTAAGCATGCTGGTGTTAACTAACCTCTAGAGGAGTGTAAATCCTTCTGCAATACTGCATAATTAAAGAATGCCCTTCTACTATGGGCTACAATATTAATTTCCTACAGGAGAGTTAACACATTTCCCAGCATCTCTGAAAGCAATACCTTTCATTTGCCACTGTGGGGAGAACTAAGTTACAACCCCAATATTGTACCTAGGATTTTCCTTTTTCCCTTAGGTTTATGACATTTGTTAAACCACCAAGAAAATATGATGCCAGGCTATTCTTTTGTTATATCAGTAGCAAACCACTGATACTTGGCCTTCCAAGATCAGAATCAATATTCCTACTGGCTATAGAAATATGCCTGCAGACAATCAGCTTTTAATTTTTATTCCTTTGCATTTCTCACACTCTCTTCTTGCCCATCAAGCCCATATTTATATATGTGAATATGTTTATAAGTACACATAAATTTATAGATGTTCTCTTTATATACATGTCTGCTTTGTGATCTTTGTTATGGAGTGCTTCCCTGTGATTTTTACTTATTAATATAATTCTTATATTTCCTTATTTCTCTTGGAGATCTGTTCATATTACTTGTCTCAGAAGTCTAATTTTACCCATTTTTAAGAAAGATCGATTAAATGAGATAATGTAGTTTAAAAGGGGTTTATAATTTGAAAAATGCTATGTAAATGTAAGAATGTAAGAAAGTATGTGAATTTAAAGATTTTACGTCTACTTGATTAAATCAATTTAGAGCCTCTGATTCGAGTCAGTAAGGCATGACTCAGGTTAAGTCCCCGCCCCCTTGGTGGACTGATATAAATGGGCACTCATTCAAGAAGACACAAGAAGAAAAGTGAGAGAACTTTGTCAATTTTTATCCTGAAGCCCCAGGGAGAGATGAGCTATTCTCCTGAGAGTTTGCAGCTGAGCAGCTGAGGAAGCCTGGAAAGAAACGAACCCTATGGCAGACTGATATAGGAGGCCCTGAGAAAGGAGCCCCATGCCAGCTTATTGCCGAAATTAGAAGAAGCTGGACCCATGGAGCTATAATAGGAAGAAGGAAGGAGAGACCAGGCAGAGATCGCCCACCATTCTGCTTCATCACTGACTTTGGTGGGAAAGTACCTCTTATGGTACCTTGAGTTGGACTCGTTAGGGCCTTGAAACTGCAAGCTTTTACCCCAAATAAATGCCCTTTATAAAAGCCAACAGATTTCTGGTACTTTGCATCAGCACTCCTTTGGCTGACTAATAAATATACCTACATTGCTTTTGGAGAATGATAATATTTGCAAAGCTTAATTTGCTCTCTTTTCAGGAGAAACTCCATTTCATAAAGTAATGCAGAAACATTTTTAATCACACATGATTTAGATTTTTTTTTTCATACCATCTGAATTGCTAGAGATTTTTGCTATATGTTTTAAAGTTTTGTGTAATGAAAAGACTTAAAAATCTGTTAAATGAGTTGTCTGAGTAACTAAGAAAATCGATTAGTTCTAACAGTGTTAGTGCATATATTATAATTGGTGGCTTTGTAAAATAAGATACATTTATTTAAATCAGTTTTGGGTTTAAGAAGTTTGGTCATCCAGTCCTCTCCCTGATATCTGAATGATCAAACATTATATAATGCACCAGACTGAATTTTCAGTTGATCTAGTTCTGTCATCAACTCTGACAAAATCACTGACTCAACCATTTTTCACTCCAGTGTTTTTGGTCACATATTCACATTTTTAGAGTGCTTAAACTTTTCCAACTCTTAGGTTATAAGGAAGTACTATTACTGTCCCTAGTCATAACCTAATTCTTCCTGCTAATGCCAGGGCCTGTTGCTAGTTTTAGACTTGTCTTTTCATCTCAGTATGTAAGTGTTTCTTATTTGGGAGCTATTTCTGACACTTCTCTTTCCTTTGGGGTATGATTTTAAATGTAAGTGATGATTTTTCAAGCTTGCCTGCTAAGTGGTACCTGTCATGTATAAGCTCACTGCCATTCACTTAGTGGTTTATGGCATATCTGGGGAAAATAAGAATTTAGTATGATTTTTACTCTTAAGTTAGTGTTTTTCCTAGAGTTTTTTAGTTGGCGACACAACATGAGCTTTGAGAAATGGCGCAGAATTTGGGGAAGGGAATTGATATTTATTAAGGACTTAACATGAGCTAGGTGCTAAGTAAAGCATTTTATATACATTATCACATTTAAATCCTGAAAGTTCTCTTAAATTATTATTTTCCCATTTTATGGGTGAAAAAATAAAGGCTTGAAACTTTCTCATGGCAATATGGCTAATAATAAGTGCTGAAGCTCATAGTAACCCCAGGTTTTCTTATTCATTTGTAACAAGCTCTGTTACCTAACTTGATCGATAGTATGAATTTTGAACTCCTTTACTTAACTATAGTTAATGTACAATAAATTGGAAATATTTAAAGTGTACAGTTTGGTTAAGTTTATAATATGAATAAACCTGTGAAACCACCAACACTGCCAAGAGAATTAAAATATCCACCTTCCCAAAAGTTTCCTCATGCCCCTGTGTGGTCCCCTCCATCCCTACTTCAAACTTCAGACAACCACTGATGTCTTTTCTATCATTATATATTAATTTGATTTTCCAAGAACTTTGGGCAAACAAAATCATATATGTACTCTTTTTTATCTTCTTTGAAACACATCACATGTTGATTATCATTATTACCTTGTTAATATAGTTCATTCCTTTTGATTACAGAATAGTATTACATTATAAGGATACATCATGTATGTTTATCCATTCATCTGTTGATACACATGTGGGTTGTTTCCAGTTTGGAGCTGTTATTAATTGAACTGCTATAAACATTTATGTGCAAGTCTTCACAAGCATATGTTTTTAAAAATATTTGGGAATAAAATTATCTTATGGCAGCTATATATTAGCCTTTTTACATAACTTCCAAACATTTTTCTAAAGGGGTTATACATTTGACATTCCCACTATGGTGTTTGAGAGTTCCAGTCACTCAATATCCTTGCCAATACTTGGTATGGGTTGTAGTGGTAATTTATTGTGGTATTAATTTACATTTCCTTTATGGCTAATGATACTGAACATGTTTTCACATACTCATTTCTCATGTCTAGATCTTTGTTGTAAATCAACGTGGAGTTTGACGGTGCCGGGAACGATCCAAAGAGAGATTGGGATCAGGGGACCTCACTCCATGTGGAATGCAGGCAAATTTATTTAGGCTGAAGCTGCTTTATATACTACAAAGCTGATAACAAAATTAGGGCATCTTTTCATTAGTTCCTCTGCTTGGCATGTAGGAGAGCTGCCGGTTCC